>KZ538757.1:1379-40428 GCA_000934665.2 Catajapyx aquilonaris
CTCTCTCTCTCTCTCTCTCTCTCTCTCTCTCTCTCTCTCTCTCTCCCTCCCTCTCTCTCCCCTCCTCCCCTCCCCTCTGCAGTTATTTCTAGCCGTTTAGCATATAAAGATGTCGCAGCTACAGTGTTTTATGCTCGATTTTATTTTATGTATCGCGCATGATCGCGCACGCACGTGACGCACGAGGGTCCCGCAGAATCCCATCTCCCATTGATATGCTGTAAGGTAGTATTTGCCTGCTTATTTTCGAACACCTCATATATCATTTAAAAACTTCAAAATGCCCTATAACATAATTATGTTGCTGAAAAGTGCGCATGAGCAAGAGCACTACACTGGTAGGCGCCAGTGCGCATGCGCATTTTGCTATATGATGTGATTGAAACGGATTGAAACGCTTGATCAGCAGAGGGGAGTGGGTGGGGTGGGCACGGTGGCGTGGGGAAGATCAGGCAAGCCTTGGATCACAGGGGAGACGGGAGAGCAGGGGGAGAGAAGCGCAGGGGAGAGGGAGGACAACCGTTGGGCCTTGCCGTTGGGCTACCGTTTGTTCGGATTGGGCTCCTTGTTCTCGGCTACGGGGAGCGACAGCTATAGTTCCCTGCTTGGTTCCCTGCCTGCTGGAAGGACCCGGAGGTTGTCGCCCGTAGTGCAGAGCTGGGCTTCTTCGGTGACGAAGGTGAGTAAGGCGGCTGTTCTCTGGATTATAGACATCCCCCCCCCCCCCTTTCTGAGAAAATGCTCGGTTATGGGGAGAGGGGTGGGGAGAAAAGGGGAGGGGGAGAGGGGCCATGAACGGAACCCAGAGTTTTACCTTAATTATTGACAACATCCTAAGCAACAATGAATAAGGCAAAATTCTGGGTTTTTGTTTTACCCAGTTTGGTGCAGGTGACGATGTGGTGAAGGCCGAACTTCTACTGCAGTCGTGGGGTAGGCCTACACAGAATAAAGAGTGATTATGGATGATTTTCAGTTTGTTGCACAAAATAATCAAGAACTACCTTAGTAAAATAATATGACTGGAGGTGTGATCCCAAATTTGCAAAAGTATAGGTTGTAGCCTCAGTGAGAGTGAGAAGCCAGTTCTAGAACTGCATTCGTCCATTATTGCCTTATTCTCTCTAAAAGGTCTCTCATTCACCAGTGGCGGATCTACTATGAAACTGCCTTAATCCCAGATAGGCCCCTGAAGCAACTATTTTTTTTCAACATAATCTATAGAGTTTTTAAAAAGTGAATGTTATTAAAATATTGCTCTTCTAGTGATAGAATCATTATGCATAACACTCACTTCTTGTGGTCTCAAAATGTCCATGTAATGAAGTGGTTCCCAACGTTTTCGGGCCTTCGTACCCCTTTGAGAGCAGCTGGTCATTCTTGTAATACCCCCTACTAGGATGAAAAATTGACAAAATCCTTTAGCTAATCCGTGATACTACAACAATAACATCACCATCACGACATTTCCCTATAAGGGGTAGTCAGCGATTACGGGAGCCGCAAGCTAACCCAAAATATGAACTAAATTAAAACTTGTAAAAAAAACCCTACACACAACCCTTCCCGCCCCCACCACTGCCCATCTCAGACAACAAACACTCAATATTAAATTTAAATATTACACTATGGAACGCGGTACTATGCAACTGTTAAATTCCTCCAATTGACTTGAAAATTATTTTACCGGTTAGTGAGGAATGCCAGTATTTGTTAAATTCCTCCAGTTGCCTAGAAAATTTACAGGTTAGTGAGGAATAACAGTATTTGTTGAATTCCTCCAGTTGAATAGAATATTCACAGGTTTGTGAGAAATAACAGTATCCATTAAATTCTTCCAAATGATTAGAATATTAACAGGTTAGTGAGAAGAATCAGCATCTGGAAATTCATACTCGAACTCTAAGTGCTGTGCAGGACAGAACAATCCGTGATAATTGTGATAACTACCTTATAATCAATATTTTGGGACCAGGCAAAGATACTATGAAAGAGGAAGATTGGAAATAAGCAGGGAATGCTATGTTTTATGGTGGGTTCAGCCTCCGGACCCTTATACTACATTCTGATGTTATCGCCTGCCGAGGCATTTTGCAGGGGGTGCTCACCTGAGAGCGCCATGAGACATTTCAGAGCCCAGGTATGTGGCGACCCTACCGGACTAATCTGAACTTTATAGGTACAAAAGGGAAGCGCTACATTGGGGGACCCAACATGGTCGCCGGCGGCCATTTTGGACCTGCATGTAGCGCTTCCCTTTTGTACCTATAAAGTTCAGCGTAGTCCGGTAGGGTCGCCACTTACCTGGGCTCTGAAATGTCTCATGGCGCTCTCAAGTGAGCACCTTCAGCAAAACGCCCCGGCAGGGGGTGGGTGGGGTGACCAGACCTGAGTATTCTTAGATCGTGGGTGGGTTCAATCCTCAGTCAATGCTGCCCACTACTGAGCCAGCTACAAAGCAAATACTGTATCACCAGTTACAGTAATAGTGCTGAAAATATGGGCATGTAGGGTTGGAATATTGCGATATACTTCTGAAGTTTCTCATACTATCTCCCTCAAATTTCTCAGGACAAATATATACTAACAATAAGTTACTACTTCAGTAGTACTACTAAGATAGTAGTAGTGTATTTGGCTAAGGCCGTACCACATTCCATGGAGATGAAATACAACTACAGAAAGCAGGTAAAAAGCAGGGCAGGGTAACGGTAAATCTGAAAATCCTAGCATATTGGCTGTGGAAAAATGCACATTAACCACACTTGAAAGTATACACATGTGCAATGTAAATATCGGTAAATATATCTTTATTTGATATGTATCAGCTCAGCTCTGATCATTTGTGTAACACAGTTGCCCATTTTCGCTTTACATTAGAGCTCCTTGACACATATGGCACAACTCAAGGGCCTCATTCATTCTAAACCTGAGGAAATAGTGCATTCTCATGTTTAGAATATGTTCAGAATATGTTCAGGAAGGTCTTCACAATAGTTGCCTTTCCCGAGGAGACCACCATTTCGACACTTAAGTTTGGAAACAAGATCCATAATTTTTCCCTGTGCTGTTGCAACTAACCCCAACACATGTACATTGCCATTTATAAATGGGTTCAATTTCGAATTACACAGGCGGATAAACATAGCTGTAGAAGGCAAGTGAAATGAACCAAAGTCATTGTTATCAGACTGGTTCTGTAGGAACTGGTATATTTTGGACCTGGTGAATTCTTGATAGAATTTCTCTGCTTTTCTCACATGATTAAGTAATGCAGCCCTACATTTCTTACAATCATGACATTTTCAGCACCCTTTTTGCATACCCAACCAGCAATGTAATAGTCAGCATTCTGGCTGCATATTGCATTGACATCATCTTCATGTATTGGAAGCTCTTCCTCTTCCAGGAATTCATCATTATCATCTTGCACCAAGTCTGAGGTCAAATTATTTTGTGGTACTCTCGTACTTGCCAGTGCGTGAGCCTTCAAGAGAAACTCTCCCAGGTCGTCGCCCTCACATTTTTGCCCAACCCAAAAACAAAGTTGACGTGGAAATTCTTTCCAAGCTGCACTGAAATTCTGATAATCTGGGATTGAACATGAACCCCCCCCCCTCCCCGACCCCGAATCTTGTCAAATAAATTCTCTAGGCAGTCTTGGTTACTATTTCTTGTGCACAAGTATCACACATTCTGGTTTGTTTTTAAATCCTCCCATAACATGAGTAGGGAGTTAATGGTGAGCTTCAACCCCCCAAGAGTGGGTATGTGTATCTTGTCAAGGAATTTCCAACTTGACATTTTTTCAAGGAAGGAAGTCACATGATATGTGGAATCAGACCAAGCTCGTCTGTACACTTTCGTCTCATTACCACTTGTGCAGTTAAAACAATCAAACATGTTATCTATCCACTTCAAAAATCCACCTACTTGTGGCTGTCGCACCTTCAAGTACATTGAATTTAGCCAGGACACCTAGGGCAACTCCAACTGAATGGCTAAATACCTGGGCTGCATATTTCACCAGCATGTTAGAAGAATCTGGTAGGAGGGTCATTTTCATTTTCTTGCACAAATCCAGATATTTGTTTGTGAAATATGAAACCTAAACCTCATGGTTTTTACTTATACCACATGATTTGAAATCATCTGTATTATTTTAATCCCATGTTGGACATGATATGGTGGGAGAAGTTTAATTGATATTGCAGAGTTAACAGTGCTTAGTGGCTTCCTTTGTCACTTCTGTTACCATCTTGTGGATGTTTTTAAAAACCACTGTGTATGTAATCTTGAAGTTTTAATGCTCCCATGCAGCGGAGAGCACCACTCTCGTGAGAGTATTATTTTTTATTTACAGGAAATAGGATATTAGGCTCATTTGTTGTGGATAGGAATGGCTGGTAACTAGAATTATTAAATTTTCACAAAGTTTCACTTACGACTCAGAGTTATGAAGCTCATGCACATAGATGTATATTTTTAAATGTGTAAGGCATCTGGGAGGCTTTCATTTACTATACTTTAATTAACAGTACCTCATACCACTCTAATGCTGTGGTAAAGACTCACCTGGGTAACAGATGTGACATTGAGTAACAGATGTGACAACACCTCATTTCAAGAAATGATAATAGCAATATGATGAATCGTACCAAAGAACTTGAATCACATTTTCTATACGTATATGTTGGGCATATCATGTATCATCTGAGGCTGACAAGGGACAACCAAGAAAATATAATCCAGGCTTATAACAATCACAAAATCCTTATTTTCCTTCACAGAAGCATGACAAGTCTCTGAAACCTAACTGTCCCAGTGTTTTGCACATAACTTGGTGGACAGCCGTGGTACCTTTCAGAGTTGGAATACATGATGGCACATTCTTTGACACAGAGTCTACTTCATTCTCAGTAACGTAAAACATATTTCACATTAGTGGCATTCTTCAAATGATCATAGAATGCTTTAGCATCAGATATATCTTTTCCAAGGGCTACTTCTGCATCAGCTGTGTGCTTCAGACACCCCCCTACCCCATCGGCAGCCCCATTCCTATGTCCTGCCTCAAAAAACGACCACGTTCCGTTTTGAAATCCCTCTCCCAGCAATTTGTTGAAGAGAAAGAAGTTTTTCTTCTGCCTGTATTGTGTGGAAGGTCCATCAGAAAAAAAAAATGCTGTGTATTCACCTCTGGTGCAATCTCTTTTAAGTAGTGGATCACAGGGGACATGTGTGCTCATATGGCTCGTGGGCTATGGTCATGACAGGCAGATATCGATGCGAAAGAAAGTGGCCTCTGTCCTGCAAGGTACAGGACCCCTGTGTGCAATGGTGCCTGTGAACGCAATCCTCCAAAATGGTAGGATTGGACTTCCTGGCTTAGTTTACACGAATAGTTCTCTGAGAAGCCTATATGAATATGATCTAAATACAATATTATAGGCTGAACAGCCTAACTTCTGTTTGATGTCATCATAGCAGCTATTGGAAAACCATACTCACATACATGGGCCACGACTTTGGCGTATTATTAACCATCATAACATCCATCAAAACCATAACTGTCGCTTATTGTTGGTGACAATAATAGGCAACAGTCATGGGTGCTTACGAATATGCATTCCCAACGGCTGCGATGATGAAATCAAACAGATGTTAGGCTGTTCTGCCTTATAGCATAATAGGTTTCATCATTCACATTTGTTACCAAGCCTGTCACATATGTTACTCTATGGTAGGGAACATGTGACAGTAACAGACAGTGACAAATTGAATGTAGTAATTTTTCCTGCAAGACTATTTGTTTTCATGAAAAGTTATTAGTACCTGAAGTGGTGGGACCTTAGTATGCAACAAGCTCAATTCAACCGTGACAATTACATGCAGTGGAATAGGATTTAAAAAGGTAACATACGTGACAGGCAGAAAAAATACGCAGCAACCTTGAGAGAAAACATGGCCTGCCTCCTCCTAGTCCAGCACTCAACTCCCAACTGACAAAGAATTCCCTCGGGACTGAATCTATGCTACACTTGGGCATTTTGCTGGCCTATTTTTAGCGATTTCAGAAGTTCCAGCAAGGGTGCCAGTCAGATGGTAAAAGAGTGTGACAGTGTCACGCTTCACATCCTTAAATGATTTGTAAAATTTAGTTATATGTTAAATGACAGTGATATGTATCAACTTTGGGGTATCCAATGATAACAAGCGTAAAAAAATTTGGTTCCAAAATCCGGGTACTGACACAGCTGTATGAAATTCACAAAGAGCTAATCTTGCTATCGGCTTCACCTCATTTCCACACACTTTTCATCATTTTTTATTTATATATATGACTGAATGGATTCTAATCCATGTTTTTGATATCAAATGAGCACATATGAATGTCTCTTTCACGTAACTGTAAAATGACTTGCAGGATTGGTCACAGTTATTAATTGATTTTTTTTCTACATTGACACAGCAAATGCGCAAAAAAAATGAAAATGACCCAGGAACACGTGAAGGTAACTTAACTTTGGACACATGCGTGATTCTAGTGCGTGATACAATTTCTTAATAAACTCGAAAGAGATGACTTCATCACCCACTTTCACATCATACTTCTTTAAATTGTTCCAGGCAATTAATATGGGCCCTCAGCACCACCCTCAACGGATGAGGCCACCCCTTCTTCAGTATGCCCAGCAATCTATGATGGGTATGCATCCTCGTCAAGGGTCGCCTAATGGGAACCCTTCAGGAGCAAAGAGAGCTGCAGTGCCAAATACGACCGGACCACCACCCAAGCAAAGGAATGTTGACTTGGGCTCCTTGACCCTGAGTGTGTGTTCGACTCCAGAGAAGGAAGCTCAGCAAAGGTTGCAGCTGAGCACGGATAACAACAATGCTTTGGTCTCGTTGCTAGCTACCAGAGGTATTACTGTCACCCCCTATGCTTCAAAGGAAGGTGTGCATGACAGCAACATTCAGGTATCACAGGGTCACAGGTCACCTCTGACTATGGCATCAGTGCCAGAGAGACTACCCAGACCCCCAACTGTGGACCTGACTGGTGAGAGATCTCCAGAGCCTCCCAATGCTCCACAAGCACAAGCTCCAGCCAGAAGATATCAAATGCAGCAAGGTCGAGGTGTCCCATCACAAGGACAACATCAATTGTGCCAGTTCTGTGACAGACAGTTCCCAAGTGCTGAGACCCTCCAGGAGCATGTTGTGGCAATGCATCACACCCCTCAAACATCTGCAGTTGCAGCTGCAAGGCTGCCATACAAGTGCAATCTATGCAACGCTGCATATCCGAACATCCAACTGTTGCTGTTCCATTTTAATGCAAAGTAAAAATACACGTAGGTGGAGCCTGGGAGGCTCCAAGCACTATTTAAACACATGTAACTTTTTCATTGAATTTTATTTTCCCCTGTCATTCCGTGACTTTGTCAGAAAAACCTTCCTAAGCATGGAAAGGAAAGAAAAAAATTTTTAGTCCCTATTCTTTGGTTTAAAAAAATTCGTAACGAGGAACAGGTCCCTCCTGGAACCGCTCAGGCTCTATATCTCGTAGGTGAAGCCTGAGCGGCTCAAGCATGATGTAACCTTTTCATTAAGAATTTTTCCCTGTCGGAATATGCTGACTCAGCGAGTGATTTTTACGTTTTCGGAAGCCTAATGATCTGAACTGCACTTTCTGTATGTGAAAAGTCCAATATAACAATTTAGTTGATAAGCAGAAATTTAAATATACCGTTGGAGCCTCTCAGGCTCCACCTACGTAGTTAAAGGTGTTTCGCCCACCTACGTAGTTAAGGGTTAAATATGGATTGTGAAATCATTAAATAGCTAAGTGATGTTTACAATGAACAATAAATTGAGCCCAGCAACATTTCAAATGCTCATCTACAACACTTTCCCCTTTCAGCAGTATCGCAAAGTTGACACTATATGCTGGTATAAAAGATGAGTTTAAAAGTTTCACTGGAAAATGTGGCATTTCTTTTTGGAGGAGACGTTAGGATGGGGTAGAAAAAAAAAACAACAACAACAACGAAAATTTATGTTGTTGCAGATGACCCATTTGTTGGTAGGTATTGCACTTGCACCTATGTTCCCTCCCCAAAAATCCCTATCCTTACTCATTGTCCTTGACTTCCCTGCACCGGAGTTTGAAGAAACAGAAAATTCTCAGAAAATCCAAATGGTGGTAATCCACCCCCTTAAAAGGGCTCAGCCCCCGCTAATGGGGTAAAGTTAATAATAATAATAATAATAATAATAATAATAATAATAATAATAATAATAATAATAATAATAATAATAATAGTAATAATAATAATAATAATAATAATATTTAATAATAATAATAATAATAATAAATGTTGTTTGGTGTCACATAATTATGAGGAATTTTAAAATCCTACATTTGATTTGATCAAAAACTATCTGGCAGTTTTGCTGTCATTATAACCACTTCAATTTTTTGGTTGTGCAAAACTGATCAGTAGTAGGATTAATATGCCTACTACCAATCCATCCATAAATAACAAAGAGTGCAACTGTACTTATAAAGTCAGTGTTTCGTCCTATACTGCTAGTTAGCAGTACCAATGTCAACAACTAGTATCCATGGCAACCCATGAGAAAGCTTATGGGATAATATCCTGGCTAGCAGAGACTTAGCAGTAGGACGAAAAACTCATCCCTAGTGTTTAAAATTGAACAAAAACTTGCTTATAGATTTCAATCTTTCAATAGACGGTACAGTTCTCGGGCTAAAGCAGTCACTGGCATGCTTTGGGTCTGAAGGATACACTTGCAGAACCCACACTACTGACTTCAATATTTAACAACAAAGTCACCTTGATTCAGTTATGGTAAATGACATCTTGATGAGAGGGAAAAGCTCTTATAGAGTAGAGCGGGGCAAGTGCGTCATTGCTTCTAGTGTATGACACAAGGTGGCAATGTAAATGTTCACGATGACCTTTGCCCACTCTGCTAAAAGCGGCACGATCTTCTCTCTTTCGCAGGGGCATAACAAGATTCTTGGGGGCCCTCGTGCCAAAAGGTACAGTACGCGGGGCCCCTCCATTTCATCCTTTGTCCTGCACACATCACTTTTCGTATAGGCCTACAGGTTATACTACAGAAATATTATGGACTTGTGGGTGTCTTCCAATTTTTCTAAAACTCGTTGGAGAATTCGGGGGGCCCCTTTGCGGGGCCTTTGTGGAGTCGCACAACCTGAACTTAAGATAGTTACGTCCATGCTCTTTCGTCACATTGGTCAAAAATTGCCACCAAGCTCAAGATAGCGTTTTAACTTTTCTGATGAGTATGAGTATGTGAGTATCTTTTGCAGAATTTTTGACGAGCCTGGTATTTCATGCCGCGTAACCGCTCCGGCAGTGGTACATAAGAGGGTAAGGTGCACAGCACTATCACGCTGTTATTGTTCCGTTTTGGTGGCATAATCAGGCTGATATTTAAAAGGGGTGATGCACTTCCCCCTTGCTAGACATGGTCAGGAACAAGTGCATACCCAATTAATACGAGTACATGGATCAAAATGCAATATTTAAGGAATAAAGCTAGCGGTCGCCAATAGAGGTGACAAGACATCTTGATGTGGTCACCAATGGATATTCCGCAACTGGCGACAGGCTAATTTCACATACTGGTGTAAAAACACTTCCACATAATGCATTTTAATCAGATAATCCCAGTACTGTTAGCCAACCTGTTGCGGAGCAGTGAATAAAAGTTCGTCCTGTAAAAACTTCTTGGGATGTTTTTGTCCGGGGAAATATAGACTGGCAGCTCCCTCCCTGAGTCTGATGCAGGGAGGTAAAATAAAAATTGATTGAATTGAATTGATTGATAGACTGGCAGAGGAAGTTTGTGTCTTTGTGGCACTAGTCCTGTGCAACCCAAGCAATGTTTATTACTCTAAGTGAATTTCACAATCGCACTTACCCCATATCGTGGGGCAAGGGGGGCACTGTGCACCACATCTGCCATCCTGCTGAACCGTTAGTCGACTTTCCAGTGCTCTAGCACTGGAAAGTCGACTCGCCCGGTTTTGCAGATACGGCTTTTTTCTGCGGGACGGCAGACATGCACATTTTAATTATTTTTTGGAGCACCCACATAAATGAATGTTGTGCAATAGCCCACTTTGAAAGTCAATGAGTTAAAGTATATTGTCCATTACTTTTTCTCTCACTTGCTAATTACTGAGGAAGTGGGGAGGTGTGGTGGCTGAGATGGTAACGTCTCGTCTTGCTGAGTGAAAGGTCTCAGGTTCGACCCCCGCCTGGGAGTTCCCTTTCACCTGCGTCGGCGAGGGTCTCTGTCCCGCGCCTTGGAGGTGTCTGGCAACCTAACCTCCTGGGGGACTGCACATGGCCTGACGCAACAACATTGCACCTACACCTGTGTCCCCTACCCAGAAATGCCCATCCCTACCCTATATCCTTTCATCCTTGCACCGGATACTGAAGAAAAAATTGTATACAGAAAACTGATGGTGGTGTGCCACCCCCCTATAAGGGCTTATAGCTCTATCGCTGGGTAAAATAAATTAAAAAGTAACAAAATAATTAAAAAGTACTGAGGAAGTAGCATGCCACTAAATTGCACCTAATCAAAATCTGTCAGCACATGCCCCGCTTTAACCTATCTCTTATATCGTGGGAATACAAGAGAAATGTGCTAAGTCCCATTTTGGCAGTTTTGAGTTATTTACATCTCTAAGTGGCATTTTAAATGTTCTATTGCCTATTACCTGGTAAAAGCCATTCATAAAGGTCAGGTATCCCTCATTTTCTGCCTTCACTAGCATGTAACCAAGTCCAAGGTCACATCTTTGCTTTGGATTATCACAAAACACAATTTTTTGACTAACTGGATTTCTCTTGCATGCCCATGATATGTATGATGTACTATCGGGTTCAAATACTTTTGGCAACTTTATCCTGGTCTTGAAGCAACCCTTCGCACAGACCCCACATTGTGTGAGTGGCCAAAAGTATTTGAACCCGATAGTACATGTAACTGAGGAGTACCAGGATGAGGTAAACTTGATGAAAATGAAACTATGATGCTTAAATTGGAAGTTACAATAATGTGCCACATTGGTAAGTTTTGAGCATGCACTCATTTAGGTTACATGCAGCATTCTGTACCTTTTTTATTGCATTCCTTGGCTTTTATACCTTTGTCACTGTGACGTGAGCAGTGACCTGCCACAGCCGTATTCATCTACCCTTATGTGATGTATAGCTATAGTGGGTCTAATCCATACATGATGAAAATATGTTTTTAAGATAAGGAAGCAACAAAGTGATTCATGACTGTCCTCTACCCTCCATGCTGTTAGGGTACACACTATATAATATATTTCAATGCTGTATTCACTGCCTATATTTCCTGTGCTGCAGGAAGAGTTAGAAGGAAAGGTGACATATGAGAATTTAGACGATGACCTCCAGTGGTTTGGGACACTAGCTTGGAACATATCACTACACAGGTGGGGCTCAAAGTACAGCCACCACCGTCTCTGCTCTTTTGCATTTGAATTCTACAGATTCGTAGCGAATGTAAGCCGACTTGTGGATTGTAACTTGACTAGCATTGCTTGCAAGTGTCCTGCAGGATGGAAGTAACCCATTCATCATGCAGGACAACAAAATATTTCAAAAATATTTTCTGACTGGCTACATTTTTGCAGGGAAGCAGCAAGTATAAGGAGATGGCACTTACCTTGTTCATGAGCATATTTCTGATGGATGGGAATATATTGTTCAACTCCCTATCAGAAGAACAGAGGTTAGAGGTAGCCCAGAGTTGCTTGTCCATGGTGTGAACTTGCTGTGGCATCTGTGAGAGCAGCAACTTCTGGCCCCATAATATGAGTGAAAAGGTTCTTGTATCTTGTCCTAGAGCAATGAGTTCAGATGCTGTGTGAGTATTACCATTTGATTTTCAGAGCCATGGTACTGTGCATTAAGCATTATTCCCTTGGTCACAAATAACCATTTCGTGCATGAAGTCTTACGAAATTAACCTTTTTGCTCTGACAAGTCATCACATTGTGTTTTGCTCACCTGGAATGAGAATTTTTTCACTGTTGTTATCATATCAGCTCCCATGATCTAGCTTTTGTGACCTGAATCACCACTACCACTGCATTACTTCCCAGAGTCCATTTTAAGGCTGTCTTGCTTGGTACTTGTTTCTACCAGGTTATTTGGTTTAAGAAGTTGCTCATCTCTGATGTATGTAGCAATATCAATAGTCATGTCTTGAACAGCTCCAGAGATTAGTAAGGGCTCTCCAAATGTATACTCTTGCATGTAAGAGAAAAAAAGATACAAGCCAGAATGAAAAGGTTAATGCCAGCAAGATATGATATATTTTTTTACATATCATGAAGTTACGTACAAGTGACAAGTTTCTGTGAAACTCTGGCCTATGACTACCCCACCTGTTTCACCAGTGTCCTGGGCTCTGGAATGCCGAAGATATTGCCCTGGAAGCCTTAAAGTAAGGCTCCACAGTCACTGCACTGGATGTCCAGACCCTGCGGGTCCTCACTGCCCTAGCCTGCAGCTATGCAAAACACAAGTTGGCCGGAGTGGCACTACCCTCAGTCTTGACTAAAATGGAGAGTATGTGCGGTTACGGACACTGAGTGAAGGGCGCAATACAGCTCTGCATAGCCTCCTAACAGTCCTAAGTCTGCTCACATGGGACCTGGCTGGTAACTTTGACAATGAAGATGAGACGTTACAGGCCTTCACTATTGCTGCTAATTACATAAAAAAGGTAAAGGATTTTCCACATCTAGAGGCAAGTCACATGCATTTTTCAATTACTACATACATAAATGATAAGTGGTTAAAGAATATAGGTGGAATTTTCGTCCCTACTGCTAACTTAGCAGGGAGACGGAGTGGCACTGCGGTAACGTATGCTGCCACAGATGTTAAGGTCCCGGGTTCGATCCCAGCCCGGGGTTCCCCCCTTCATCTCGTGCAGAGTTGGGCCATCTCTGGCTTCGTCTCGGGTGGAATCTCCTCTAGACTAATCCACCCGGGGGAGTTCACAAAATGACCAAGCAATGACATTGCACTTGCACTTTGCACATCCCCTCCCAGTCACCCTATGGTGGTATTCCACACCCCCCCCCCAAGAGGGCCTTGGGCCCTATCACGGGGTACACTTTTAAAAAATACTGCTAACTTAGCAGTACCAGTGTTGGAACGGGCATTGCTACATTAGCAGTAACTAGCAGTGGGATGAAAATTCCACCCTGTGTTTAGGCTTGCAGTAATATGTGAAACTTTTCAAAGGAGCCTGCCAGTTTGTTGCTTTGTTTCTTCTGCATCTGCCACTTGGATTCTAGAAACAACATTATGAACATGGAAAATACCCAGGTTAACCAAAAGACAGTAACAATTTGTACTGAATTTGCCCAATCAGTAATAGTGTTCACATATGCATTGTTGTGACGTAAAGTAATAAAGTGGATTAATGTTAGAAGGCTCCAGCACCATTGTATTCCCCATCCCAAGAAACTTCTGTGTACCAAGAATTTCACTGGTAGCACTTATAACAGCTTCCTCAGGACCTTTCAAAAGTGTTGAATTTTTAAACTTTGGACCCCCATATCTCAAAAACCCTCAAGAGATCGAGGGTTTTCTGGAAGGGTGTTTTCTTTCTAGCAGATGAGGACCCCGACAAAATAATTTGAACATGAACTTCACACAGCACCTTGTAGGGTTCCCTTGTAAGTCTTGAGAGTAGCTTTAGTTTTATTAGTGTTTCAGTAAATCTTCTCAGTTTCCACCATATTATAAAACAATTTTTTTTTTCATAATTGCATTAGTAACCTATGTTTACCCAATTTAGGAGTCAATTCCATAACCATCTCCCAGTAAATTAGCCACAGTACCTTGTGTCTAAGATTGATAACATTGTGAATTCTATCCATCTTCCAGGTGGATGAAGTTGGCTTTCTCCATTCATAAGACCATTCCTGACCTGAATGCTTGGTATGGAGAGCATATGCAGCTGTGTTACAACACTCAATTTGGCAATTAAGTGAAGGTTGCTTCTGGTGACTCACAGCTGCAGGCACAGGGAGGTGACATGATTCATGAGCTGATTCACCATTCATTTAGAGTGTGTGCACATGTGCCCATTCATATTTGGATTGATTGTTATTAAAGAATTTATTCTGTTCAGAATTCACAGAATGCACGACTGCACATAAAATGCAGCATCTGGAAGGTTATTATAAGATGCAATATATGCAACCTCTGTGCTAATATACAGGGTGTTTCAGAGTCACGGGTCAAGCGCGTGCGAGGGGGTGGGGAAAAATCGTAGGTGGCGACAACCCCGGTCGGTTTTATAAAACAATTAGAAATACGGAGTAATCAATTATTTTATTACGGCGTGACGTCACATCCTTTCTGTTCGAATTGACTGGCGCGGACTGGCAGGTGCACTAGTGGGTTGAACCTGGTTGAATGGCTTTTTAGCCTTGCGGGTTGCACTGAAAAAGGTGTTCTCCTGCTATACCGGCAGGGTACTGTGCACACTACTGTAGAGTAGTACACTACTTTGTACAGTACCCTACCAGTATAGCATGAGAGCGCCTTTTTCAGTGCAACCCGCAAGGCTAAAAAGCCGTTCAACCAGGTTCAACTCACTAGTGCACCTGCCAGTCTGCGCCAGTCAATTCGAACAGAAAGGATGCGACATATTATGCCTTACTGCCGTAATAAATAAATATTGATTACTGCCGTATTTCTAATTGTTTTATAACACCGACCGGGGTTGTCGCCACCTACGATTTTCCCCACCCCCTCGCGCGCTTGACCCGTGACTCTGAAACACCCTGTATTGTGTGAAATCTTTTAGCAGGCAGTCATACATTCTTTTGGGAGTTTAAAATTCTTTCTTGAGGGGGAAAAAATACCTTCTGGTCGTCTTTTTAAATGATAGTTTTAAAATTTCACATATGGCTGATACAATAAAGACAAGCAAGTGTTCCTTGGCATTTGCACGAAGACATACGAGGGCGGATCAAATGAACCCGAATATGGTGTCTGGACTGGATACTACTTAAGGCATGGATTTGAAACTTCCGGCACAGGCAGATGGTATAGATACCTCCTATTGGCATGAGTCAGAATCTTCGCGCGCATACCACAGGCATTCCAAGATGGCATGCTCCCTATCTCACATGTCCAAAAGGGATCAACACATTGCCGTTCAATTTATCGGAGGATGCTTCCCGTATACCCTCCTGAGACCTGAGAAGAATTGAGTAATGCAATGTCAGTTCCTATTGCATTTTCTGCACATTTTCCCAATAAGAAACGAGAAAAAATTATAATTCTAAAATATTGAAATAAATAACGACACACAACCAATGAGAAGATTAGGACTCAATTGCTGCTACAAAAGCAGAACAGATAAATGTTGAAAAGTTACATGCCACTAAATTGATCACTCACATGGTGCTCTAACCTCCAAACAATGTTGTTTTTTTTTACATTCATTTGTGGAATTCATGGTAGCAAATCCTCTTGGCAGAAGACAATTAAAGATAAATATGAAATTATATGAAAGGCCACCACTCCAGGCATGGGCCTTGCTCCTTCCCTTCTGACCTCATAGCATGGTACTTCGCTGTTCTAGATTTTAAAACTGAACTCTAGTGCAAAGAACACTTCCTTATGGGTGTATAGGTACAGGCACTTAAAGAAAAGTCACAGCCCATTCAGCTAAAAAAAACTTTTTTCGGATGTCCATGGGCATTTGGTCTCAGGAAGAAAAGAAAATCACCAGTTCTCTACAGCAACAAAGATCGTCACAAACACATCTTTTCGTATTTCCTAATGCACATTCCTTGTGAATCCCAAGACATTCGCTGCATTGACCAAAATCGCACTCTAAATATGAGTATAAAAATAAAACTTATCAGATGAGTGTCTAGCTTCACCAGCGGCCCCTCATTTTTTCCGCGATTTAATTTTCGCGGCCCTCGTCAGATATTCGACACTAGGTGGCTACACCTATTCGGGCCAGATTGTAATCATGGGATACCAACAGATTACAGTTCCGTTGGCATCACTAGTTGGCGCCAAAAAAACTTTTCCAGATGTCCAATATATTGGACGTCAGGTCTCAGGAGGATACGGCAGCAACTGCCTGGGAAAGACAACCGTGTGTTGTATTATGTATCCAGGGTAATGATTGTTGATTAAAGTTATTAGATGACATTCTAAAGCCTAGTCCAGCCTTTGAGTAGCTCCCCCCATAACACAACATGGTGGCAGCGGTACAAGTGGTACAAGGTTTCCGGGTCATCGTGAGTAACGTCACGAGGACTTCGCTCCATTAGACGTTGAAGTTGCAAGTGACTGGCGGGGGACAGTGCAAATCCTGTTGCTGGAGTTCCAGGCATTTTGAATATGGCAGCCTATTATCAAGTTCCTCCCCCAGAGCCCTTCGCATTTTCTGCACAGTCGGAGTGGCCAAGGTGGCGCCGACGTTTTGAACGGTTCCGACTCGCCGCAGGTCTTCATCAGAAGACGGGAGAGGAGCAGGTAAACACATTGATATACTCCATGGGGGATGCAGCGGATGACATATTACTGTCATTCGGGCTCACTACTGACTACCAGATCAAATGTATCGGAGGATGCTTCCCGTATACGTCAGCAACTGCATGGGAAAGACAACCGTATGGGAATAGTTCAGGAAATTCCGAAATGGCAGAGTATCCATGGACGATCCTCCCTTATCAGCTTGTCCACACGCGCAATGATGGCAGGTGTGATTGCACGCCAAGCCTGGCCTGGTCGGGGAAGGTCGTCCGTGGATTCTCTGCCATTTCGGAATTTCCTGAACTATTCCCATACGGTTGTCTTTCCCATGCAGTTGCTGACGTATACGGGAAGCATCCTCCGATACATTTGATCTGGTGTATTGCCTTCGGCCAGAAAAATTGAACGACAAATCGTTGATCCCTCTTGGACATGTGAGATAGGGAGCACACCATCTTGGAATGCCTGTGGCTGTGGCTGTGGCTGTGGTATGCGCGCGAAGATTCTGACTCATGCCAATAGGAGGTACTGATACCATCTTCCTATGCCGGCAGTTTCAAATCCATGCCTTAAGTAGTATCCGGTCCAGACACTATATTCGGGTTTCATTTGATCCGCCTTCGTACTAGAACACCCAGCAGATTCTTTCAGCTTGATCATGAATTGAGTTTGATGAAAACTTCTATCCCACCTCTGCAAAACTTAACCCCAATACATAATTAACAGTGTGGTTTAATATGTGCTTCTCTAGAACAAGTCAAATCAGAATTTAGGCCAAGTTTCACCTTCATTTTGACCATGGCAATGTTTTGTACCAATAAATGTCAACATCTTCCAATACTTGATAATATACAATTTTATGTCATCCTGTACAAACAGTAGCTTTGAACAAAAATCATAAAATTAAGTAGGTTCTGATGCAACTCATTACATCTATGAGAGCCACTATACTCAACAATGTCAACAACTCACATATTGTCAGCAAAACAACATACCCGGTCATAAAGAAAATTGCAATGGAATGCATAAAATAAGATGAGGTAAGTGCACATAGTTTTTAGCACTAGATGGACTGCAGGTTTGGGGCGTTAGCAAAAAGAGCTGCTCTCTTATTAATGACCTAATGCCAAGTTTCCCAGGAAGAATAACATTGTACACCTCCTCATGCTGTCCCTGTCTCTCAGAAGCATACCATTCAACTGTACCATACCTGGTGATAAGGGAGTTACAAAAGATCATTCCAACTTGACTCTACCTGCTCTTTTTAGTAGGGTCTCACCCCCCACTGGCAGGGTCAACCTTAGTCAATGAGCAAGGTTGAGAAGCCCCCCCCCCCCCTAACCCAGATATGCCTGAAAAAGTTTTTGTTGCATTTTTAAGCTTTTTTTTTTCTATTAGTTCATATTAGTTCCCAAAACACAAAAATTGAGATAAAACATTTTTCTGACTGCTTGTTTGCGAGAAAATGGCCGTTTCCTATAATTATGGGATGCTAGGAAAATGTAACCTAGTATGGCCACGTGGTATGGCTATAACAGTTGTTGATTACATCACCATGGCAACAGTGACATTCAGCAATATCCATAGTTTCATAATATCATCAATGATAATAATTGTTGTGGGGGTAGTGCTTCACCTTTCGGCGTTCGGCACGGACCTTTATTATTTGATCGTACACAGTATACAAGTTGGAACCATTGAGAAGCGCCCGGGCCCACGGGCAGGATGACAGGAGGGGATGTGCAAGTGCAGTGCATCTGACGTGGTGGCCATTTTTAGTGAACTCCCCCGGGTGGTTTAGTCTGTGGAAATACCACCCGAGACGAAGCCAGAGGTGACCCTGAACTCTGCACGAGATGAAGGGGGTGTCCCCGGGTTGGGATCGAACCCGGGACCTTAACATCCGTGGGCGCGAACGTTACCGTTGCGCCACTCCGCCTCCCCTATAATATCATCAATGATTGATTGTTGTCGATTGCATTAGGGAGACGGAGTGGCGCCGCGGATGTTAAGGTCCCGGGGACACCCCCTTCATCTCGTGCAGAGTTCTGGGACCGTCTCTGGCTGCGTCTCAGGTGGTATATCCACAGACTAAACCACCCGGGAGAGTTCACAAAACGACCAAGCACCGTTACCGCACTGCACTTGTACATCTCCTCCTGTCATCCTGCCCGTGGGCCCGGGCACTTCGAATATGGTTCCATGTGTACGTTCGATTGAAAAAATAAAGGCCCGTGCAAATACCCTCTGGGTGAGAACTAACCCAACAATTATTATTATTATTATTATTATTATTATTATTATTATTATTATTATTATTGTCGATTGCATTACCATTGGAAACAGGCTGTGCAAAGAATGGGTTGTAATTGAGTAACAATCAACAACAATCAAGGATTGTTGCAACGGTCGCCATGTTAACCAATTGGCATGTAATCTCGTTTTAATTGTATGGATTTATTAAAATACAGTTCAACAAATCATACAAAATCCACACACATACTTTACTTGTCCAAATGTGGGTTCATTTGCCTCTTGTGTTCCCCCGAAGGGACGCCAGATTTCAGCACTACTCTCAGACAAGGAGAGTAAAAAATATTCCTATATTTCCACATCGACATCATCATTCATAAGTTTTCTAAGTATTACAAACAAAAAATAACTCAATGCTAATCAACATTCCAGAATTAATTACTAATCGTCTTCGGAACGTGGAGGTGCAGCCATTATTTCCTGAGTTAAAATTCAAACACCTGTATCTTAAATATCTGAAGCAATATTGAGCAGGTTTGAACTTGTATCGTTAGCTGGGACTCTCCTGAAGCCCCCGTCACTACTGCCTGCTCTTTAGCAGCAGAAGAACCTGTGCAAAAAAATTAAAATGTAACAACTGTGCAGGTGTCCCCTATAGGGGACACTCTGCATATCTGGGTTAAGTTTTACAAACAGAGAGTCAACCTCTTATCAACCCTTACGCCCATCCAAAAATCCATTGCATATTGGTCACATTCTGCTCTTTCACCGCCGGGATGCATGAAGCACGGACAAATGCTTTGAAATTTTTGTGCAAAAATTCTATAAATTGTAAATGAATGCGGTTTTCAGCATATTCACAAGAAAAACACGCAGAATTCACTACAAAATTTACATGTTCAAGTGCTTTGTCAGACTTTTTGTATGACGTCATCTTCTGGCGGGAATAATGGAAAAAGTTCTATGCACAATGATAGAGATTGTATGAAGCCCAGCTCAATTCTGGTGATTTAGCAATTAATTATATTGGTTTATAAGCAATACTTTGCAAAGAATAGTTTTTTGAACCCGTATACTTCCTCGCTACATTTTTTCTCACCCCAGAGTATCTATAGAAATAGTTATAGCAGTTATGCTACACATGGCCAAGAGTCCCTGGACCAGTGGTTCCCAACCTGGGGGTTGCACGTTGGCCGCAGTAATTTTTACTTGCAATAAATTTTATAGTAAATTTCACCACGAAGGGAGGGGGGTGTCGCAGGTTACTTGACTTTAGTGGGGGCTTAACGTCAGCCTATTTCTGGCACTAGGCTCAACACTGACACCAGGGTGTGGTCCACCTCCTGGAAATTTGGCCACTCTGGGGATCTGGAACGTGCACTCGCGCCACCAGCGCCGGCAAGGTTACTTGACTAGGTCAGATGGTTTTAAGGCAGATTAACTAGCCCATAAGAGCTCTTAAACCCTCTGTACTGGCCATGGTCATCATCTCCCACCCCTATCTAACCACAGTCCATAGGAAGAAGGACGCGCACAGTGTACTAACCCCCGAAGAGAGGCCGAGGTGTGCCCCCTAGTCTGAAGGTTACTTGACTATCATAAAAGGGGGTCGTGACCTGAAAAAGATTGGGAACCACTGCCCTAGACTGTGGGATTAGCGCAGTAGAGTTGGCGGGAGCAGCCATTCAACATGGTTCGAATTATATAGGCGACGTGGGGCTAACACGTCGCGTTAGCAACATATGGAATTTTTCCCCCTATGATTGCATCATCCATTGATCTATTGATTGGTCATGTGGGAGGACGAGTGAGAGCCGGTTAAAAATATTCAAATGAAACAGTGCTCACCTCAAGGCCTGTTTACGCCCTCACGATATGAGCGTCGATCGCGCGGTCAGACGCTTTGCGACCGACGAAAGGGGGTTCCACTAGGTCCTGTCGCAACGACCATGGCATATGCGACCGTATCTATTCGAAGGAGATTTTGTTGGCTTGGAGCCGTGCGACGTCGCGCTCTTGCTGCCCCGCTTTCCACCTCTTCCCTCGTCATGTGACCCGGTTCCCGCCCGGATCTGACCAATCCGAGCCTTTCCCCACTTCCAAGTCTCCCTCAACAGCCCGTCGCACGAGCGGAACCAATCAGCAATCATGAGGAGCGGGAGGGGGGCAGGGTCTACCTGGCCGGTGGAGCCTTTCCTCCGCCCCATTCTCATGATGGCTGCAACTAGAAGGAGCCAGAAGGAGCTCAGACCCAGAAGAAACCCACAACCTCCCCAACCGGTTTTCCCCCATCTGCCTGTTGACCCCAGGGGTGAGGCACTCTGGGTGAGGGGTGGAGGTGGTTGTGGGGGGGGGGGGGGNGGGGGGGGGGGGGTGACAGCGCGCGGCCCTATACCGGGGACTCACATTCAAGTTTCTGGCTGTGCAACGTAGCACATGTGTAACATGCTTTTCGACGGTATGCCGTAAACGCCCTGTGCGATTTGTGTGACTGACGGAAACGTCGGTTGCGCGATCAAGGCTCATATCGTGAGGGCGTAAACACGCCTTCAGTTGGCCTAAAATTTCCAATTATAACTGATACCCAATGCACAGTTGACCTATTAGATCAACGTCTCATTTCCTGACTTGATCAATCACTTTGTCGTTGATGGAGCTTATGAGAGGAGGAAACAGAAGAACTCAGACCCAGGCATATATGGACAGAACCCATTAATTTTGTACTATCAGCATGACAATTCCAGTTTGGCTAGTGATAAAGTGTTTGCATAACTCCAAGCAGCAAGCAGGCAAATCTTTGGCTGCTGGGGTAGGTGGGAGGCAACTGAGAGGCAAGGCATATTGTGGTACACAACTTGGTAAGAAGGAAAGAGTTCTACAGGGTGATTCTCTCGAATGGAAACCCAAACATTCCTCAATAACTTTTTAACTATGGTATGGTTCCCGATGAAAATTAACATATACTTACCTTGTGTCATGCCAAACAAGGTCTGACTAAAGAATATACCAAAAGTGGTCCCCTCCAGCATCCAAGAATTTTTTAATGCGAGTCTGCATATTGCCGAAGACTCCTGCTGATTCCCGGCGGGGATTGCACTCATCCCCGCCGGCCAGCCTACTTGGCGGGCGGGCATCTCAAGGCAACGGGCCTGTTGCCTTGAGATGCTCTCTCCCCAAGCAGGCGGGCGGGTGGGAATGGATGGGATCGCCGCCTTCAACCTGCAGGAGTCTTCGGAAATATGCAGACTCAGATTAAAACATTGTTGGATGCTGGAGGGGACCACTTTTGGTATATTCTTTAGTCAGACCTTGTTTGGCATGATACAAGGTAAGTATGTTAATTTTCATTGGGAACCATACCATAGTTAAAAAGTTATTGAGGAATGTTTGGGTTTCCATTCTAGAGAATCACCCTGTATATTATTTGTGAGGTACCAATATTATTTTTTGTATTTCATTTAGTAAGGAAGATAAAACAACTTTTGCAAAAAGTTAAAATCGAAGAAAAGAAACTGCCACAGAGCAAAATTTTTAAAAATTCAGAAAAACTGAAGATGAGAATTTAACTATTCACTTTTGCTGTACGTAGTTTCCTAAATGAGCAATCACCACTTCGACCAGTGCTTCCCAAACTGTGAGTAGCAGCCCCAAATGAGGTGGCGAACATAATATTTGGGGTCACAAGGAGAGGGCAACAAATTATTGTTACACACACACACACATGATGATTCTATAGCTCTGGAAAAATATGCCTGTAAACGAGATGTGCTAATTTAGTGATTATATTGGAAGTGGGGGTTGCGAATTTTATGAGACGATTTTCTGGGATTGCCAACGAAAAAGATTGGGAAGCACTGACTTAAGACTATCAGGATGCTCCATGGGGGGGAATGATCTTAGATTAGGTAAGATAGTATGTCTCCAGTAAAAGCATGCTCATTTCCAGTCTTGCCTCCAGTTTTCCCACCATGTTTACTTCAGAGTTTCCCTATCCTCGATCTTAATTTCTGGTGAAAATTCTAGGAAAATTCACTCTTCATCCTTCGCCACCGAAACAAACAATTCTAGTAGAAAACCAAATGACAAAAATTCCTCTATCAGCTGACAACATTAAAATGAAAATCTTTACAGGTTCTCAAAGTGAATGTTTAAACCAGTGGTTCCCAAACTTTTTGTCCCATGGAGCCCTTTTTGCGAAAAAATTTGACAGTGGAGCCCCTGACATCCCTCCCTCTCTTCTATGTGGGCTTTAGGTAGGGCCTACATCGCAGGGGCGTAGAAAGAGGATTAGGGACCCGGGGCAATGGGGAAGAGGGATGAGGCGAGTGCAAACAAGCCCGGCGCAGGCGAAATTTATTGTTGTTCAAGGTCACACAAGCATAGGTGAATGTAACTGACTGAGTCTATCCCCGTCACCTTCATTCTCAATCATTCTGAACCAGCTACAACACTAATTTCGCGTCCCGACATTTTTATGTAGTCTAGAAAAGTGTTCTGGTCTTTTAAAAAGGAGCATTTCGGGGTCTGCTCGATCGAAAACAAGCAATCCGCGAAATGCTCGTTTTTTTTCACTCAATTGCTGTTTTCGGTGTTTGAGCCAAACACATTACATTGAAGCAGTTGTTCCATGAAAAAATGTCCAATAAACTAAAAATTTAGCCGCTGTTGTGTTCAAGGCCAGGTGGACAAGCGATTTTTTATTTTATTTTTTTTGCAAAAGTGCCATGTTATTCTCAAAGCTTCCGTGGAGCCATTTGTGGAGCTTTGCAGAGCCCCAAGGGCTCCGCGGAGCACAGTTTGGGAACCACTGGGTTAAACTATTGTGGTGGCTTACAAATACCCCTTGCACCGAAGTAAGTTAGTGTGGTGGTTAAGGAGCCCGACTGCTAATCAGGTGGTCCTGGGTTCGAATCCCAGGGACGGAAACCCTGACCGTGGTTTTCTGTGGTTTTCCACGGTCCCCCCAGGATAATTCCGGGGTTGGTTCCGTATAATAGGCCACAGCCGCTTCATTCCTTCCCTATCCTTGGCCCCATCCAATGGTGGTACTCCACCCCCCTAATGGAGCGCCGATTCTCCCAATGGGGTATAAATAATAATAATTAAAATTAAACATTTAATAAAAATTTAATACCCCCTGCACGTGGACCCATTTGCAGTTACAAGAGTCCCTAATCCATTTACTTGTGCACCAATGTAAGCAAAAGATTGTTTTATTGCCATACAGGAACTTCCAGAAAGGCAGAGTTGAAAAATTGCAAATACGCGAATTTCAAACCCTAATTTTCACAACTCAGGAAAGAGAAATAAATTAGTTTCACTTGTATTTGTGTCATTATTAGCTGAAATTTCCACAAAAAAAAAAAATCCCTGCAGTGACAAAAATTGATCTTTTGCCCTTCCAACTATACCTACTGGAAAATTGTCAAAGTGTATGTTATGTTACATCCTTTCAGGTTGTCAATCTCATTGGTACATTTTGTTTGCTATAACATAGCCTCTTCTAGGTACAGGGCCTGACAACAAGTGATCCTTCCCAGGTTTGGCCCTTTGTGGATACTAGTTCAGACTGGAAACTCAACATAAACATGTATTTGTAAACATCACCTATAGATACATTTTCTTTATGCAGCAGCTTCAACCTTACTCCAGCTGACACCCTTGAAGAATGGATGACTCTTGATAACATGGGCTCCATCACAGCCCATGCGCTCTGTTGGCTCATAGCACAGCAGCTGTAATGGGTACAGTTATTTAAGTTGTGGGTTTAGTGAATCAAGGATGTGTCCTAGGATTGATTTTGATCATTTTTAGTGAGGTTGTTTCCCAATAATATTAGATTTATTTTTTTCATTACCCCTGTGGGCTTTACAGAGCCTTTGGGGGGCCAATAATATTAGATGAAAAAGTGAAACTCAGTGTTTTGCCTAATTAGATCCACAACTGAGAAAACTGCGCTGAAAGTCACAATTTTGCAGTACTTATCAAACTTCATATAGCCACAGGATTAGTTAAAAGTATTTGGGTTTTATTTAACTTTCCCAGCAAAACTATAAAATTAGTTAATTTTCAGCGTCACACAGTGATTGCTAAAGTTTGCATTGATTTAATTTTTGTGCCTTACAGCTCTCCCACTGTACTGTCCCATTTTACGAGTTGCTAAGTTGCTGCCTTGCTGCAAGCAGCATTTCAAAATGATTTATTTTATGAAATATCACTTTTCATGAACAATAAGCAACTCTAAAAGTTGAGCATGTTCCAACATTGCCATTAAAAAATATAAGTATTCTCCTATGCTCTTTCTGTGGCCATGTGAAGATGCATAAATTGCTCGTTGTGACTGTCAGATCTTGAATTATAATATTAGTTGGGCATTTAATTAGGAAAAACTCAGCTCCACGTTTTCATCTAATATTATTAGGAACAACCCTACTAAAAATTATGGCAATATGAGCTGAAACCTTCCTGCAACCAAGCCTGCAACACATCCTCAGTCCATTACAAACTAGAGTACTTCAGCAAGACTTTTAAAACCTCTTTAATTAATATTAAGTAAAGAATAGTTATATGCATTCTCTTCATTGCATATAATCAAAAAGTAAATGAAATACAGAGTAAGCATTGCTAATGCGTGATCCATACTTTTGTTATGTGATAAATGGTGTTCTGCAATAACACAAACAAACTAATCTTGTGCTGCAAATTCTTATGAACTGCAGGATCACTTTATGCAAGGCTGTCATTTGTCCTTGCCTTAGCAATTGATTGTGTAGTATACAATATCCTGAAGGTTTGCATCTCACCACACATTAAACACGTCTAAAACTATGCATCATCCACAGATGATGTATCCACAGAGCAAGCAGAGGGTTAGGAGAAGGATGCAGGTAATTTGGATACCAAGGGTAGACCAAAGTGGCAGGTGCAGACACCCAATTTCCAATGGGAACCAGTCCGATCTGGTTGCTCTTTCAAACAGGAAGTGCATAATTATGTGAGGGGGCACTCCCGAACTTACTATCCGTTTATTTAATATAGAGCCCTGTGACCGAAGCAGTAGTGTTGGAGTGGATATGGTGTCCGACTGCTAATCGGGAGGTCCTGGGTTCGAATCCCGGAGGCCGGCGATCCTGACCTTGGTTTTCTGTGGTTTCCCAACGTCGCCCCAGGAAAAATTTCCGGGATCGTACCGCAAAACAGGCCACAGCCGCTTCCTTCCTTTCCCTGCCCTGGAGGCGGTGCGGGTCAGTGGGGGTTTCTGACTCGCATCCAGGGGGTCATCTTGGCGAACGGGTCCCCTGAGGGACTGCACACGACCCCCAACTTGATGACATTGCCCCTCACAACACAATTTTATTCGGTCAAGAAAGCCATTAAGAATAAATGTGTCCTCTACATAAAATGACCGAAATTGTTATTTTAAAAATGGCTATTTGCTCCACGCTATATATATCTTACATTGTGAACGGTCGCCATTTTTAAAATAACATTTTCCCGTCGTTTCATGTAGAGGACACATTCGTTTTGAATAACTTCCTAGACCAAACAAAATTGACTTGGAATGATTTGGGTTGCATGTTTTATTAAGGCTCTCCATACATATATTGGATTCACGGCCTCCATTTTTAAAATAACAATTTTCGGTCATTTTATGTAGAGGACACATTTATTCTCAATGGCTTTCTTGACCGAATAAAATTGTCTTGGGATGATTTAGGCTGTATGTTTTACTATGGTTCTCTATACATATATGGGATTCACTGCTGCCATGTTCTTCCAATGACTCATTCACATGCACATTCTATCAAAATGTGCTCCTTGAATGAAAATTTTGAAAATTCATGCACTTCCCAGGTCACAATTGAACTGGGGACTTCTGACCCGCTTTTTCCGATTCTGCCGAACTGTGCAGTGGTGCCAATTCCATGGACGTTTACAACAAAGTAAAATAATTTCAGGTTTTTAAATGAGACCCTTACTGGCACCCCTGCGCCCCTTGCGGGAAGAGTTGGTGAGAAGAATGGGGGATGGCAAATTTCAACACTGAGACCGGGGATAATGGGCCAAGTACGTCAGACGAAAGGGTCAGGAAGAATGAAACCAATATGTTTTCATCATCTGCTACTACAGACACTGCAGAGTTCTATGGACGTTTGTAACGACGGGGGGCATTATGCACAGATAGAAAGACCTGGTCAAAACTTGAGCTAGTAATTTACACACATATGCGAGTGCATGCGAGTAAAGGATGTACGTTGGGAATAGGCCTTTTCGGAAGATGTTGGTTTGTAAACCGATCGCTGAAGGCAGCACAATTTTTTAGTTTAAGGTCATAAAATAAGAGATCAAAATGCATGCCATTTATTGCCGGATGTTTGGGGATGTGTTGTTAGATAAGCAGCACGGTGAGGCAGCCAAAATTATTGCGGGACTATCGCAGGGGATATGCTTTTTCTTCTGTTAGGGGAAAATACTGTCGTGACACAGTGTGCACCACAAATGAGGAAACTACGATAAATGCAGCCCACCATAATTGTTACGTTTCTCTTCATCACATATTGTGGTCGAATTTTGAACGGCTTCTAATACGAAATCAGGGATATGTCAATGCACTTTTAAACGTAGGAACAGGTGGAAGTGGGGAGTGGTACATATGATTGGGGGATGGGCATCATCATTGGCTATAAGTCCAAATCGTTTAAAAATAAGGTGTCACCGCAGGCCACGGGCCTAGGAAAATGCGAGCGAAGTGAGGATTTTTCTAGTTTCCATTTACAGTAAACTGCTTGCACTAAATTATTTATTACTACATATCTACTGCCACACTAGTAGTTTTACGGGAGGTCAAAAATATTAGTACCTGAGGATACCTTGAATGCAGTCTAGTGGAACATAATGGCATGCAGTACAAGCTGCCCAGTGGCTACCTTGATGCATTCATTATAAGCAGCTATTGTGCACAGTGACTCTCAGTTGATATCAATGGTATTTGATATTGACCTCATGTAGGCCCTGATTTGAAATAGATTCTCAAGATTATGCCATTGGGAATGACCCAATTGTACACTGTACAGTAATCACTGATATCAAAGATCAGTGGTTGAACCCATTCTTTTTCAGGCTGGAACATCCTGCAGCAATTAAGAAGAATGCCTCACTCAAACAAAGCAACTGATATTTTTGATAATCCATAAGAGCAACTGTTTGAAAATACAGTCTGCTTGATAATATGGTGCTAGAGGTCTAAAAGTAGCTAAAGGCCTGACTCCAAGCAAGCTGGAAGCGATATAAAACCAGGCTGGCAAGCTCAGTCCACAGGTTGAGCATGCTAGAGCCAAGCAGGTAAACAGCTGTGTTGATAGAAAAAAGCAGCTGGGAGAAGGTGCGGGCTCGCAAATATGTGCTTAGAAGTCTGGGGGATGAAGGAGCCAGTATTTGGACCTTTAGGGGGCACAGTGTCTCTGTCAGGTAGCTGTTGGTGTGGCAGCATGGATGGGGGTTGAGCCCACTATGCATGACTGGTGGCCAGGAATAAAAGCTGATTGGCCAGCCCGAGGGTGGATAAAACAAGTGAGACTGATGCTCAGCATAAGCAAACATTAAATGTAACACACATGTGCACTCCCCTTCTGGGCTGTACAGGGGGAATACTTCCTGCCCACTTTTAATCAGATCTTAACTACTATGGTTAATTTAGTTGGACTGCACTGTATACATTTTACACCTTTAGAAAAAAGTTTACGAGGCTACCCTCTGGTCTTTCTCCAGCTACAATCACTATTAAATGTTTATCCTACCTTCCGAAGAAATGAATAAGCCTCTTCTGAAACTTTTGATGGCACATTTAGCACTGTGTGAGCGTGGATCCCTCCAGGATGGCATGATGCAAGGCTCCTGCCAGTGAGTAGCTCAAATAAAAGGGCACCCAGGCTCCACCAATCACACACGAAGTCCACAACCATTCCAGGTCGACTCACTTCGGGAGCAGCATACAGCTGTTCCACCGACTTCCTATCTATAGGTGTATCCACACAGCACCACTGGCTCATGTAGGACAGGAGAAGCTGCCCATGATCTCCAAGGAGGAGGTTTGCAGGTTTAAGGTCCCTGTAGAACAATGACATTTATCATCACTATTCCTGCTCTCACCCAATGTATCCCTCCTGCTCTCTCCATCCATCTCTCTCTCCTGCATGTAATACACATAAAAATTAACAAGCAATCACAATTCCATATGAGGGATCACAGAAGTCCCTTCTCAAATTTTCTTAGAGGAGGATGGGTACAGAGGGACATGTAGTCACGAAACAAAGTGAACATATTTTGAGAGCGTACTCAAGTGGTATTCATGGAATGTAATTTTGAATATGCATGAGAAAATGTTTCAGCACTTCTTTTGGATCTCCTAAAGTAAAATTATTTTTAATATGCTAGTTCAGCAGTTCCCAAAATGTGGGGCGCGCCCCACTAGTGGGGCGCGAGACGATTTCTGGTGGGGCGTGGAAGGTTTTGAAATTTGAAAATTTTGCATTATAAGTATGAAGACCTGAAATGATCACCATAATTATGGCATATGCTAAGTTCTAGGGACAGGCGTGGTTGACTCGAAATTATATTCCATTTATACAGGGTGTTTCAACTTTTTTGTCCTAACAGTTATCGGAAAATTGCATGTAGCTGCTACTTTTTAAGCAGTGACTTGCAACCGGTGATTTGTCGGAGGAATGGGGAAAAAGAGGGTCACACATCCCATGGCATGTGTGACCCTCATTTTTCCAGGCTTGACCCTCAATTTTCAGCGGGCCGCACGTATGCCACTTCAACCTACGATTCACAGGGAATATTCCCCTTTCCTCCGAAACATCAAGGTTTGCAAATCACTGCTTACAAAGTAGCAGCTACGTGCAATTTTCCAATAACTGTTTGGACAAAAAAGTTGAAACACCCTGTATATTTTAAAACGTAGTAGGCCTAATAATGATGATGATAAGAGTCATACATACTCCCCCCCCCCCACCCACCCCCCCATAAAAGTTCGGTGGGTCGCGAAAATTTGTAGTTGTAAATAGTGGGTCGCGGTTCAGAAAAGTTTGGGAACCGCTGTGCTAGTTGATACACTCAGATTATCAAATATCTGATGATATACAGTTGAATCCGGATATTACAGTGTCGGCTATAACAGACTCAAAAGGTCGATCCCGACAAACCTCCACATATGGCTTTTGTATTTGGCTATAACAGACCTTGGTTATAACAGACTGATTTCTGCAGGCCCCTGATGTCTGTTACACCCAGATTCAACTGTGTTATTCATTGTGCATGGATAAAGTTCCGATTAATGTGAAAAGCTACAGAGGCAGTATGGAATGCTCTCTAACCATAACTCTCTAGTTCTAATCACTGGTTTTCTGTATCCTGTATTGGTTGGAGTAAATAATCCATACTTTCTTCACTCCCACTACCACCAATCCCAGTGGTTCAAGGATTCTGGTTAGCAAGTGTTCCCTTTCCCTTGGTATCAAGATCTAGAGTATTCTAGATCTTGCTTGGTATAGACAATCTTGCAGCTAGAACTGTATTACTTTAAATAATAATAATAATAATAATAATAATAATAATAATAATAATAATAATAATAATAATAACCCAGTGATAGGGCGGAGCCCTTTTAGGGGGGAAGGGGAGGTTCCCGAGGGAGGACGCTGTAATTATAGTCATTTCTGACTTTCTGAAATACACCAGACCTTTTCTCCTGGCCCTGGGCAGAGTAGGGAGTGCAATTCTGCCCCGGCATGTCGGGTGAAAAGCGGAAAAAGACCCGGCCAAGTAGAGGTGACGGAGAAGGGATTTGAACCTCGGCCTCCCGCTTGGCTGGCCAGTGGCGTAACCACCAGATCCACCATGCCTCCCAGAACTGTATTACTTTTCATAGAGTCAACATATTACCTGCTATCTGATAGAGAAAAACTTAAACACACATGGTAGATCTTGTAGGGCGGTTTGTAATTTTATCACATTTATCCTAACCTGCTATTCTATGGGCCAAAAGAATTTCAAAATTTAAAAGACCCACATGTGGTCCAGAGCTCTGCGTGTGAATTAATCAGTCCCATTTTTAAATTTTTTTTATTTACCCCGTGATACAACTTTTCTAAGTCATTATAGGGGGGGGGGGGGNGGTGTGGCATACCACCATCAGTTTTCTGGGATTTTTCTACTTCGCTCACCATGCAAGGACTTCAGGATGTAGGGTAGCGATAGGGATTGTTGGGGAGGGGACACTTGTGCAGGTGCAATGTCTTAAAACATTTGGGCCATGTGCAGTCCCCCAGGAGGTTAGGTTGCCAGACACCTCCTTTGGTGCAGGTCAGAGACCCTCCTGACGCAGGTGAAAGGAAAGTTCCCCAGGCGGGGATCGAACCTGGGACCTTTCACTCAGCAAGTCAAGACGTTACCATCTCGGCCACACCTCCCCCAGTCCCATTATTAATCATTGAATACAGTAAAACCTTGATACAGTGAAACCTGCCCATTACGGACCCTGGGTATAACGGAAACCTATCCACTGCGAAATAATTTCTGGGAACGAGCATGTGCATAGGCAGGGATGGAAAAAGAACTGCAACCTTCCTATCAGAACCGCTTCTTACGGCTTTCACTACCGACAACCACTTCGCAAAATGTGGAAGCGCTTAAATACCACTACCGCTTTCAGAAGCTATTCAACAATATTCTGTTGCAACCGGGATCCGGACATCTGGCCCCCGCAGTTTCGCCCCAGGTCTTCTGGCCCCCGGCATACTGGCCCCCGTGACCGTTTCGCCCCCCGGCGTATTCGCCCCCGTGACATATTCCACTTTGAAGCAATCTACTGGGCATTTCTAGAAAAGTGACCTAGACGTGTGTGTAGCCTGGCAACGGCGGGGGTGGGCGCTGATTGGCTCGCTGAATGTTATTGTGGAAGGGATGGAGTTGCCCTTTGTCTTGGTGATGCTGTATGGCTTTTTGTTACCGCAACAGTACTGTCCATTCTTGTGGCCCTGCCAGGCACGGTACGTTGCCTGTGCATGATATTTTTAGTGGGCGCTTATTGTGGGTTTCTGTATACGCAACATTTACTGTCCGTCTTGTGGCGCCGCAGGCCAACAAATGTTACTGTGGCTTTGCCCACCACGACACACTGAGGGATGGAGTTGCCCTTTGTCTTGGTGATGCTTATTATGGGTTTTGTCCTTGAGCATTCCATCAATAGTAATTGTTGTCCATTCGAACAATTAGAGGAATTATTTTTATGCACGAGGATGCGTCTCCCCTTAATAACCCCCTTAATAACAGGAGTACCAATGCCAACAAAGCTGATTTCTTGTACCCTGGCAACGGAAGTTCCGAACATAAGAAATAGTCGACAATATGCCGGGGGCCAGAAGACCAGGGGCGAAACGCCGGGGGCCAGATGTCCAAGACCCGTTGCAACCGGTTCTCACTCAGTTGCAAATCTACAAATCGCTGCGAGAAGCGCTTCTGTGGGTTTGCTAGAACTAATAATAATAATAATAATAATAATAATAATAATAATAATAATAATAATAATAATAATAATAATAATAATAATAATAATAGGGGGAGACGGAGTGGCGCCGCGGTAACGTGTGCGCCCACGGATGTTAAGGTCCCGGGATCAAATCCCGCCCGGGGACACCCCCTTCATCTCGTGCAGAGTGTGGGTCGTCTCTGGCTTCGTTTCTGGGTGGAATATCCTACAGACAAATCCACCCGGGGGAGTTCACAAAATGACCTCGTACAGCATTGCACTGCACTGCACTTGCACATCCCCTCCAGTCATCCCCTATCGCTCGCGGTACCCGGGCGTTACGGAAAAAGGACCAAAAATGTAGCTGTACACTTAAAAAGCAAATAAAGGTACCGTGCCAGATGCCCATCAATGGGCGGTGCACTAACCCAATTATTTAATAATAATAATAATAATAATAATAATAATAATAATAATAATAATAATAATAATAATAATAATAATAATTCATACCCCATTATCAGCCGGCAGCTCTTTCGGGGGGAAATTTTTGTTTTGACTGGAACTCTTTGCTTTCATTTTACTTTGCTTTTTGGGATAGGATAGGGACGGAAGGAAGCGGCTGTGGCCTGTTGTTACGGAAACGACCCCAGAATTATCCTGGAAGGACCGTGGGAAACCACAGAAAACCACGGTCAGGGTCGCCGTCTCCGGGATTCGAACCCAGGACCTCCCGATTAGCAGGCGGACTCCATATCCACTACACCAACCTGCTTCGGTCTACTATGCCTAATGGAAAATCCGGCGCTGGTCGTATTGGATGTAATGCTCCCGTCGGGAATGAGCCACGAAGCCGAGCGCCCCCAACCGAACTCATTTCTACCGATCTCGTGACTACGCTCCCTGCGATTGGTTTCGGCATGACCAGTATACAGGTCCTGGCCTCTCCGGGACCCCCGCGTCCGGACCGGGTGCCACCCACGGCCCACGGCCGATCTTGCAGGCTGACGAGTTGGATGCCTTGTTGTCAGCGCCGGATTTCCCATTAGGCACAGTAGGCACTAGCATAGGGGTGGCCGCGAGTTTCAATAAATAATATTTCTCAAATACAATAATAGGAAATGAAGGCGAGATCACAAAGTTGTAAGGGGCCAGATGACAAGTCATTAGCCCTAGACCCAAGGGACCCCCTCACCCCTAATCCTGACCCAGAATAGACTGCTTTTAACATATGTAGCGAAAGCCGGATGGGGCAGATGACTAGTCCGTACTGTGTACAATCAAGAGCTCTTGATACAATTAATGAAATAATAAGCTCAGGTTCCATGTCGAGTGGGGCCAGAGCCAGCCCTAGGGGAGGGCAACAGGGGCCCCTGCCCCAGGCCCCACGATTCGGAAGACCATGGGTAATACCGTAAATGTCCAAAACTGAGAAAGCCCCACACATTGTGATTCCTTTATTGGCCCACTTAAGAAACCATACTTTCTTGCATCATAATGAAAGGTTTTTGAAACTAACACACATGAAGACCTACTTTGGTTATTTTTAAGAACTTTCATTATACACGATTAGTAGAAGGAAATTTCCTGGGCCCTTCGTTCAGCACTTCGGCTTCGATAAGAGAAGCTAGGCACCCTTGATCATCTCTGTGGGATTTCCCCCACTAATTACTGCCAGGCCCTGCACTGCCAAATGTCAATTATTTTGAAATTTTTAGTTATACTGAATATCCACTTTTTCATTTTTTGCTACGTATCCGAATTCAGCCATGCCAATTATCTACCTGATGTGTGTATTTTATCAGCGAAACTTCGACAATTTCATATCACAAAGGGAAAAAATATTTCAACATGTCCTGCCTATAGATAGGTCCTTGACCCTTTCTGCATACGTTTTCACTTCTAAGAAATGACCCTTGCTTGAAAGGACCCCCTGTTGATCGTAGGAAATGGTTAGGCTACTATATGGGATCACTTTACTGGCCCACTATACTGGGAACCGACGGAAAATATCAGCCGCATTTCCTTTCTCTCATTCTTCCCATATTTTGGTTTTACACTGGGGCCTCACAGAGATCTTGGTGCAGATAGCAAGGCAGATAGTCGCGGATTTTCCAAGTGATCAGTTGCTTGTGTCATGTGTGTCGAAAGGGTAGTTTGGAGAACCAGTGCATATATCTGTGATGGCTGTAGTGACAAGAGGAGGAGAAAAGTGGATGCAGAGGACACGACCTAAAATTAACCCTCACCAGATTTAGTGAAGTTGGCTGCGCGAAAAGTGCAACTTTTTGCACGGAAGTGTTTCGTGAAGAGCGCAGGGATTAGCACACTTGCTCTAGGCCTCTTTCAAAAGGTTTTGTGAATGGAATGAGCACAGTGAGTAATTAGACACTTACTGGCAGTTATGTCAAGCTGGGAAAGAGACAGATGCAGAAAATATGTGTCAGGCTAGGAAAGTGGCCTTTATGTACAGCCCAGCATTTGAGCATCCACCATAAGCAGATAAGAGCACAAAACCGTCAATAATAATAATTCAAGATCTGAATAAAAATAATTTATCTTCACTTTCAACAGCTTTGAGCTAATCTAGGAAAACGATGGAATCTTGCAATGGTTTCTTATAGGAATCAAGATTTTAGAAACCAAATCAAATCCAATAACCATTTTTGGAGCATATTCAGCACCATTCAATGAGGCTCTCTTTGCTTTTTCATAATTGCTAATAACTCAAAATCTATTTTTTTTAAAGAATCGCATCTTCCATTTTGCTATTCTATGTAAAAACTGCTAATAATTATTATTATTAGAAGTTTTTCGCATATAAATATCCGAGTTTTTACATAGAAAAGCAAAATGGAAGACTCGATTATTTTTAAAAAAATTAGGATTTGATTTTGAGTTATTAGCAATGCAGTTTTTCGCATATAAAACCACGTTTATATACAAAGGACCTGGTGCAGAACTAATGAATTATGCTGTAAGTTAATAAGTCCGCCAACAAAATTACCTGGTTACGTAACTCGAATTGCACAGAAATTTACTCATTGAGAAATAGGCCCCACATTTCGTTCTTGCCCTAGCCCCCCCGTGGGGGCCTTCTAGTACAAGTTTCTCCAGGGCCCCAACACCCCTCAATCCGGGCTTGCCTCTATTTACAATGCCCTGCAAGATGGGTGCTCCGGAAGTTAATTGTCTCTAGCGGTCAAGGTGGCAGGTGGTGGCAGCTAGCTTTGGTTCTTCCCAGTCATGAGATCCTCCCGCTTTTTAGAGGCTGTAAATTTAAAAATCTGCATTTATCTGAAATTTTGAAGGTCTGAATTTAGTGGAAAATTGACTGAAATGACCCCTTTTCAATAACCTTCATTTATAGGCTTACGTTAGTAAATTTTTATAGAGGGTCACATTATGACTCCTTATACATATGCATTTGCATGACAATGTGGTGCAGCTCAAATTGCTGTTTTTTTTATTTATTTATTTTTTAATTGTTACCCCGTGCTCGAGCCATTGCGGCTCGTTTTGGGGGGAGGGGAAAGGTTCCCAAGGGGGGGGCATCCACGGTTTATAGTCACTCACGACTCTCTCAGATCACCAGACCTTTTCTCTGGCCCCAGGCAGCTAAGGGAGTGCAATGCTGCCCCGGCGTGTCGGGTGAAAAGCGGAAAAAGACCCGGCCAAGCAGAGGTGACGGGGACGGGATTTGAACCCCGGCCTCCCGCTTGGCTAGTCAGTGGCGTAACCACTAGACTACCACGCCTCCCTTAAAATGGCTGTGTTACATCCAGGGAACTCGATAAAAATATATTGTCAAAATCAACACTCTCAGGCGAAATGACCGAATTAATTTCCCCAGAATTTCCTCTTATTTCAGTCTCTGTTTTCGTGGCTTTATGGGTACTTATGTGCCAAGAAATAATGTGTCTCTGATGACCCCAATGTCTAACAGTAATGCAAAATAATATAATGTAGGTATTTGCAAGTTGGAAAAACCACCTATGGCAGCGTTTGAAAAATTCATCCCTACTCCGACAACCAGTTGTCTGACCAGTTGTCTGAGAATTTATTTTGATGTAATCATATAATATCAAGTGGTCTATTCTTTTAATTTCAAATGGGACCGCGTCTGTGGTACTGATGAACTTCCTTGTCTTTCACTGACAGAGATATTTTTTTTACTTACAAGCCAAATTGTAATTTGCTGTTATAAATTTTTGAATAAACATTTATTAAAATGTTTTTCCCTCTAGTTCAGGGGTGGGCAACCTTTTTTCTCCGTGGGCCGCACAGAGATTTTTAAAAATTTGACAGGCCGCATCTAAAAAAAGAAATTTCAACTTATAAAAAGTTTACAATAATTATATATCCATCGTTTTAAATGAACTTCCATTAATTGCATAAATTATCATTAAATTCTCTGAAAATCGATAAAATTAGCTAAATATATCAATGAAAATGGCCAGTACAAATAAAAAAACAATGTTTTTGTGGATTTAAAAGAATATAAAAGGCACAGGCTTAAAATTTTGCAACATCAATTCTTCAAAATTTTCAGAAATTCCGAAATTTTTGCACGGGTCGCACAAATTGTCTTTGCGGGCCGTAGGTTGCCCACCCCTGCTCTAGTCAGTTCATAACTTCATTGATGTGTCTGTGTCAGTCTGGTCCCCAAAGACTGGTGTGTAGGCAGACAGGACCCTTTTCACACTGGGTTACATCCAACATACACAGTCATCACGGCGTAGTCCCATGATGAGGTATAGTCAGTGAGCTGCGTTACATGGACAGTTGCGTCGCTTCTATTTCAATACGAATCGGAAAGGTGCCCCTTCGGCAATGTGTTACATGTCTGGCCTCTGAAAGCAGTGGAGTCCCCTTAACCCGGCTTCCCCTCCCGCTGCTGATCCTCACCCACTTCGAAAACCAGTAATTTAGGAAATTTTGGAGTTGGAGAAAAGAAGGGCATCAAACCTTTTGGTGCGCAGGTAAATGGTTGTTCAACTGGCTGCGGCTCAGTTGATGCGCATTTTCACATGTTACATGCCCAAGATGCTGCTCTGTAAGCTGCGCACCTTTCCGAACCGCCTCGAAGCGGCGTCATGTAACGTGCCTCAGTCATATGACCCAACCATCTCAATCGACCAATACATAAACATGAGAATTCTCTGACAACTGGTCAGTTACCAGATGTGTCTCGTTTTAATTATGTACGCCCTGAAGTGGTAAAACAGCTCACAAATACTACCTGTGAAAAGGTTCTGAATGGCGGAAAATTGCACGCCTTGGTTCGTTACTTTTTTTGTGGTTCATTACCGAGAGTTTTGTAGCGCTACGATGCAAAGAAAAGCAGATACCGGTACGGCAAGGTGACCAATGGATTTCTCACACTTTTCTTCTCCAGAGCATCTCTATACAGGGTGGACCAACTTCAAGTGTCGTTTTATAACTGCCATTAATAGAAGCGCTTTACGATTGCCGTAGCAGCGACGTGTAAAATGGCCCACTTCAGTGCCATCGAAAATATTAGCTGTGTTTCGTTTGCAGGCTTCTCCCTTGCATTACCGGTCCATCTGGTGCCTTGGGCGTCACCCATTTCACCCAGGCGCATCGCAGGTCATGTGTGCACCTCCTTTTTTCCAGGTCAACCCAGCAGCAGGGTTGATTACATGTGTGCTGCTATTGGCAGCTAATATTTTCGATGGCGCCGAAGTGAGACATTTTACATGTCGCTGCTACGCCATCGCAAAATCACTGCTATTAATCGCTGTTATAAAACGACACTTGAAGTTGGTCCACCCTGTATTGCCATCACAACCACTTAGAATTCGCCGAGTTATTAACAGTGTAACCCGGTGCAGAATTGCGTGTCCTCAAAACTTTGGTTCGTTACCGTGTTTGTTTTCGCTCCTCTGGCACTATCAAATGATATATTTGTGTCGGATTTGAGGCAAAATGCAGCCCTCTGTACGTGGAACTCGATAGAAAAAAACAGAATCACCAAAGGTTTTCCACAAGCATGGAAAATCGCAATGAAAGTTTTTTTAAATCGTCCGAACCTTGGTTCGTTACCGCAAAAATGCCCATATATGGTACGGGTACTCTATTAGGAAAATGTGACTTTTCGATAGCCGTTACATGAATTTTGATTACCAGGCAAATGACAAGTTCGGAAAGGATAATGTAACTTATAAATGTGAAAACCTCGCCTTACACCGGCATGCCGGTATAGCCACAAGATCATGCATTTCTAAAAACTGGTCGACCTCAACTACACCGGCATGCCGCTTTATGAGAGGTAATACAACATACAGTCGAATCCCTCTATAACGAAGCAGGATATAACGAAAACCCGCTTATAACGAAAGAAAATTTCTGACCGTCAGAGGCCCCATATAAACCTACGTTAAAAATATCTGCTTTTACCGAAAAGATTTTTGGTTTCGGTTCGCATATAATGAAAAAATTTCGCTCCTCCAGTCCCACCTCGGCCGATGAAGGGCGGAAGTTGGCAAATCAGGCCATAAATCACCATCTGTGTATTTGGGATTCAACCTTTTTTCACAAATTTCGGCCAAAAGTTGATAATTTGGGGTCCTAATGGAAGGGAAAGGATTCTCTGGGGGGGGGGGGGGGGGGG
>KZ538757.1:40492-54503 GCA_000934665.2 Catajapyx aquilonaris
CCCCCCCCCCCCCCCCCCAGGGAAGGAGGTAGGTGGTTGAAACCTGGGAAAATTCATCGGAAATTTGAGCAGCAAAACAAATCATATCTGGAAAGGAATTCCCTGACAAGGACTTATCATATGCTGCCTAAATGGTGGGATGAGGGCGCGAACGGAAAAGGATAAGGGCCTGGCCTGCATCTGGTGCAGTCCTCTGGTGTTTGCTGTAACTTATTGTTGTCGCGTTTGCGCCGTGCTTTGTGAGATAATCTAATTTAGCGCGGAAGAATTTTTTAACTATTTTTCCCGCTACCAGGGCTTAATATAACACCTAAATATCCAAAAAAGTGAGGTTTAAATGCGTTTTTTTTATATAGCGAAATTCGCATATAACGTAAGAAAATTTTGTTCCCTTCAATTTCGTTATAGTAGTGCAGGTCCTAAGCGTCTTAACCTTGCACTTTGTGATAAGAAGGTGCCACTTGGCACATATGTTCCTTAGGCCTGTAGGAGCAATTCCAGAGTTGCAGGCAACTGATCGGCCCATTAGGTCACGAGTTATGCGGTGTTGCCAACATGTCCGGGGATGACCTGAGCGTTTTTAACGTTGAATTTTGTGATAAGAAGGTACCGCTTGGCACATATGTTCCCTAGGTCTGTAGGAGTCGTTTGAGACATGGCGGAACTTGATCGGCTCCTTAGGTCAGGAGTTATGCGGTGTTGCCAACCTGGTCCTGGACCTAAGGGTTTTGAACCATTTTTAACTTTGCATTTTGGCAAGCATGCTCCCCAGGCCTAGAGGTTCCATTTGAGAGTTGGTGGCACCTGATCTGCCCCTTAGGTCACGAGTTATGCGGTTATGCTTAGGTTCCGGACCAGGTTGGCAACACCGCATAACTCCTGACCTAAGGAGCGGATCAAGTGCCGCCATCTCTCAAATGGATCCTATACACTTAGGGAACATGTCTGCCAAGTGGCACCTTCTCATCACAAAGTGCCGAGATAAAACGCTTAGTTCACTGATCAGGTTGGCAACACCGCATAACTCGTGACCTAAGGGGTCGATCAGTTGCCTGCAACTCTGAAATTGCTCATACAGGCCTAAGGAACATATGTACCAAGTGGCACCTTATTCTTATCCCAAAATGCAAAGCTAAAAATGGTTCAAAACGCTTAGGTCCAGGACCAGGTTGGCAACACCGCATAACTCCTGACCTAAGGAGCTGATCAAGTGCCGCCATGTCTCAAACGACTCCTATGTGCCTATGTGCCAAGCGGTACCTTCTTATCACAAAATGCAACGTTAAAAACGGTCAGGTCATCCCCGGCCATGTTGGCAACACCGCATAACTCGTGACCTAAGGGGCTGATCAGTTGCCTGCAACTCTGGAATTGCTCCTACAGGCCTAAGGAACATATGTGCCAAGTGGCACCTTCTTATCACAGGTTAGGCCTGATTTTTGCGCTTAGGGCCCGGACTATAGAGGGATTCGACTGTAATTACACTAATCTTGACCTAATACAGGAAATGGGCATGCGCACCTGCAAATTATGCCACACCGATGTAGTGCCTCCACAGCAACAACCAGTTCAGCTGCCCACACCCTCACACAGGATTCAGGCAATCGAGCACATGTGCTGTGACGCAGTTCTCCATCCAGTTGCTCAAAGAGTGTAGATACATTGCAACGCCGCTGCAATAAGCTGAAGCTGTCAGACCGAGGTCGCATTGCCTCCTCTTCTTTCTCACAAGACCGTCCCAGACCTGCTGATGAATTCTTGCGACTGCCCAGGCTCTTCGCAGACATTTGTCGTCGCCGCAAAGGCCGAGATGGTCTCTCACTCTTCCGTTTTACTTCCTCTTTCCTCACAGTTTCAGTTGAAGCAGCCAGAGTCACCTTGTCACTGCACTTAAGCGTTTCATCCACTTCTTCTAGCAACTGTTGAGCCTTACGTATTAGCTCTGATGTGTCAATGTTTTGCAAATCCTTAAATGACACATTATCCATATCACCAATCCTCTCAGTACAGCTATCATCACTGGATTCTGCAAAATCGTCAGGGCTCTCCTCTTTTTCACTCACAGCCAGTGGTAGGGAAGGAACATCACCTGCCCCATCATACTGATTAATTGAAAAGCGGCACTTAGCCAAACCAATGCAATCGCTGTCAGAAGCACGAGAATATTCATGAAATAGCTCCACATAACTTGGAGGACAGTCAGGAGCAGCCATGAGGTCCGAATCTGCATTTGGTATGTCAGCTGGAGAATTGAACTTCTTCCCTGAGTAAATGTTCCCAACTGCAGGTGTGGAACATTCTCTGGCAGGAGATGGTGGTGTTGACTGAAGGTAGGACTCAACAAAATCCCAAAGTCGACCACCCCTACAAAAACAAATATGAAGCTTGTTTTTGGTCACATAATGCAAGCAATAACCTACCGTGCATGCTGCAGTAGTAAAATTATACTGTAGGTAGTCTCATAATATCTGTGCAATTCTACCACATATGGGATTTTTCCAGGTACAACTGAAGGCTTCACCAATTCAGAATGGCGTGGAGCTTTGTACAAAACCTGGGAAACAAAAGGGTTACCAGAAATTCATACCCTCTTTGGTGAAATACAATACCTTCAGGACATAAACATTATCTCTGGGCATCCTCGTGTCCATCACTAGCATGAGCTTCCCTATGATCCCAATGACCCTAAAGTACTGCAGGCTAGAAAGATCACCTTTCGGAACCTCCACGCATGATCGGCTCATGATATTCTCAACATAAGAGTCATGATCACCAGAAAGTTGCTTGCCATAAATTTCTTCTGCATGGGATATATATTTCAGAATCTTGTGCCTCACAAGGTCCTTCTGTTTATTGTCACTTTCACCTAAAAAGAAGTAATTAGAAACAGTCATTTCCAATCTTCAATAATAGCTAAGAACTTACTTTGAACTCCATTCATCAGGACACCTATTCCCTTCTTGTAGAAAGTCAAGGCTGCACTGTAATCTGAATTACACTCAAGATCTTGTGCTTGACTTATGCTCTGAGCTGCCTCAAACAAGTAGTCTGCTACTTGCAGATCACTCCGAGCACCCTGCGCCTCATTCTTCCCAAGCAGAGTGTCATTCTGTTCACGTTCAAACCATGTCCTAGCAAACTCATCCAGAAGGTCGTCTGATTCATCATCAGCTTTGTCATCAACAGAGGACCAAGTCGATTCATCGTCAAAAAACGGATCAAAAAACCTCAAGTCCGAGGCTGGAAGAGGGGTGCTTAACACAGACTCATCAGTGTCAGTAAAAGTCGTATGATCATCATCATCTGAACCATCCGAGCTCAATGAAATGGTCTCTGTCTGTTGCAGAAACCGCCAGGTTCCCCCCAACGTTGGCGCCACTGCTTCAGATTCTGGAAGTTTCACAGACGGGTCCATTGGTCTGCAAGGCTCAATTCGAGTAGAAGGAATGTGCTTCGGAGCAATTGGTGATGGTAACTTATCACTGTGAGTCAGTGATTCCTCAATAGTATACCCCACCTGTCAAATTAAAATTGAAATCATGTATATGGGTTAAACTCAAAGTGTATAAACAGCCCCCTCAAGATTCATAAATTCTCACCTCAAAGAACTTCTGAAATAAGTGACTAGTGAAGAGTGGTGGGTGCTCTGCCGCAAACTCCAGCAGCTTGAGGGCACATAACCTTCTTTCTTCAATAACCTCTGCTTCATATCTGAGTTTAAAAAGAATCACCACAAGAATTTCAATCATATACAGTGTGTTACAATTTATATGTTGGCAGTTGTCAGTGATGTATTGGCACTGCTTTCTTAGGAACTGCTCCTAATATAGAACTCCAAGATACCTGTCATCAAAATCTGAGAAGTCAGGGACAAAAATTAATGGGAGGTATTTTGAGTCAATTACAGCAGTTTAGTGCAGTGCCTAGGACTGCACTAATTTACATGACCTTCATTTGCAATTTACAAAGTTGTATACAGTAGCATTTTAGGTGTGTACTAAACCAAGGAGTTGACTTCAAGTAGGGGGACACCCCCCCCCCCCTTTTGTAATTAATTTTAATACTATCGTCGGGTTTGTGTGCCCCCTTCGGTTAATTATTAAAATTAATGTCCTGCTAAGTAACATATAAATGTAGTGGCAACAATTTTTACCATCCCCCACAGGAATCCACAGTTCAAGGTGTAATCATATTTATTTCAGTTGTTAACTATCAAATCAACTTAAACTTTGGTGTCCACCTAACTCCATTGTTACGCTTCATTATTATATCTTCTAAAGTCCAGATAATCTTAACGGTGATTTTTATCACATTTTGTTTATTACCCCACCACTCCATTTTTTGGAGGTGGGCGAACTACACTGGGGATGAGCAAGTAATCCTGCTCTATGCCATACATTTGACCATCCTGGTCTCATTTATTTTGTCCTCAACTACTGCAATGTTGGCCACAACCAGCAGCTCCACCTCCCTTCTAAACCTCTTCCCTCAGCATGTGATAACTCTTACCCAGCTCAGCCATCCTTCCGCCCAGTATCTGTCACATTATCAAAATTATGAACCTGAACTCAGTGTGCTGGATTCCTCTTGACCTTATCTGAACCATTCAAACCAAAGTGGTGCTGACATCTTTCTTATGTTTTCCCACCCTCCCCATCCCCAAGTCTGGCAGATGCTTCCTAAATCCATAATTACTAATTGTTTAATAACTTAAATGTATTTTTTATACATAAAAACACAATTAATGTGCCCAAAAACCTGGCCCTGCAAATATGACAACACTGCTAGTCTAAAGAGTAGTGCACTAATGTGGTGGACTCCTGAGCAGTAACCCAGAATGAGATAAATCAGAGCAGAATTGGGGCCCTAGTAATCTACTAAAGCATGCATGGTTTAATGTACATTTAGTTCACGCAGAATACCACCCATTATTTCCTGACTGAATTTTGCCTGCATTTGACCTATCTTGCAGAGTATCTTTGGTCGAGATGGTGAGGTGAGACACAAGTCATAAACTTGCATTTTCTTCACCATCACAGACTGTCCCATCAAGGGAAACGTCATGAAATGATTTCATGTGAACTGACCCAAATTGAGCACTTAAAAAGCTGAAGTACCTTCCAAAAAATCTTGACTTAGCAAAGGCTGGAAATTTCCCTTTCAAGTGTAGCTTTCCATGAAGGTCCTGCAATTCCTTGTGTAACTTCTTAAAGTCATTGTAGCGTTTCCACACCACAACCTAGGCAAGAGAAAATAAATATGCAAGTTAAATACAAGTAGAAAAGTTCTTACATCAGTGGCACTTATGACTCATAAGTTTCAACACCACAATCATGAGTTTCTGAGTACAGGCTGGTTATCCAGAGAGACTAACATGACAGAGTATGGCACATTTATTTGAAGAAGCCTATTTTGACGTGTGTGTGTGTGTGCACATGTGTTTTATTTGGATAAATCAGATCTTCTGATAAGCAATGGTTGGGTACGTGGGACTCGATTGTATTTATTTTCCTCAGTTATCATGGAGAAGATAATGGAATTCAGGTCACAAATCAGCAACACGAGCATGGCGATAAATATTATGCAAACACCTAATTCATGTCCTTAACTGTAAGATTCAAGGTGCCTACTTTATGACAAACACCAATTACTGATCCAAATCCACAGGGAATTGGACTTGATTGGACCTAAGTAGTCTTACACTCAAACAACTGGCTCACTAACGCTTATGTTTCCCATCTCCAGTCTGACCCCACAATTCATACCACAGAATTAATAAAACGCCTAAATTCTCACCTTGGTAACCGCTTCCGGGGAATGTTTCGGGAATACCTGCAACGAGATAATTTGCGGTGATCAATGAATGACATTACAGGACACTTGGCCGCACTTTTCCACACTTCGATCAAATATGTGCCGCCAACGTAACTCGCTGATACGTACTGTTGATGTAACTTTATATACGGTGAATCCCTTTTTGTGCTCAGTCGGATTAGACACCTGAAAGAGCCTTATCCATGGGTCCTTCGGCGCCATGTTTGCCTCCTACAGCAACTAATGGACCGATCTACTGTATTTCACATACTGTCTCTCAGTTTTATGTTAGCTAGTAACCATTTATTCATACATGATTAATTAAGTGATATTAAAAATTATAGCTAATGATATATTGCAGCTTAGATAAAATTTTGTAAGACGGCAACGCCATCCGGCGGCTACAGCGGGAAGGTACGTCATAGTGGGCAGCGAAGGTGGGCAGACCGCGGACCGTGGGCAGAAAAACCACAGAATCAGGAGTGGGCAGAATGCTGAAATGGTGCGAGTCAGTTGCCAAGGAACCGCCCAGTAAATAGTGATTGTCAGTAGAACAGGACGAGGACGCAATGGGTTTACTCACGATTTTACGCAAACTAAGGAAGAAGGAAAAGGAAGTCCGAGTGCTGATGTTGTATCCTTTCAGTGTGTGTTCATAGCTCTACTTGACATGTCATGATTTGAGCTCACAATACTTCAACTGAGGATTACAATAAGTGCGTGAGAACGTATGGTTAATTCACCAGTTCTTTTTCAGGGTTTGAGTGCTCAGCATTATGGGTTTTGCCTAATTTATGTACAGTGTAAGGTCAAAAGTTGCAGCCCTCCTCGTAGGGACATGACATAAGGATGTTCTCTCAAGCCAAATTAGGCTACAATATTATCGCTGTGATTGCACTCTGATATAGGGAAATGTATAGTTCTATTTGTCACATTTTTCATTTGTTCCATGTACTTGTTGCCTGCAGAAAGTCATTTGCCTGCAAAAAAAAGGGGGTGGGGTTATGTAGTTGGTCAAACTGGGAGTTTATTGCATTTAGAGCTCGGATGGATGAGTCAATTAGCAGCCAATAGTTTTTATAACCACCAAGAGTCACTTGCAAAGTAATTGCTTAAAAATAAGCAGATTATGGTGTAAAATTGCTAACTGAAGCAGACATCATAATTGGAACACACATGTGCTTACATTGCCTTATGTTGTGGTCTCTGATCCTATTATCATGTAACTTCAGAATGTGTTACATCCATTTGTGCTTCATATTGTAAGAACCCATTAGAAATATGGTATGAGTAAGTAGACAAACTCAAACAAGTCATGAAGTCATCCTTAACACTTTACCAGAGGTTTGGATAATGCAGGCAAAACTACCCTGTTGAAGCGATTCATTGGTGATGACATATCTACCATCTCACCCACCCTAGGGTTCAACATAAAGACATTGGAGCACTTGGGGTAAGTTGTACAGGGTGTTTCACTAGGTAGTCCCCCCAAAGAACTGGATATAATTTTCTTGCCACTCTACCTAGAAACATGATGTTTGGTTTAAAAGTTACCTTAGTTCATGGGAATGTAGCACCATTCACAATAAGTGCTGGAGTTGACCTCCACAGACATACAGACAAACTCGAACACCATGCCACGCGACACTCCTTATTATCGCAGGTCCTCCACAGCATATCAACATCAATAGTCTGGATAGCTGCACTGAGTGTTTTGAACCAATACAGTGACAGATGACCTCCCTTAGAGGAAGAAAAAAATTACACAGGCTCTGGCATCACCAAAAAAAGTCAATACGACATTTGTCACAAGAAACTGTGATTTATGTTTCCATCTGCCAAAGAGCCCCTTCATCTCGTGCAGAGTTGGGTCGTGTCTGGCTTCGTCTCAAGTGGAATCTCCGCTAGACTAATCCACCCGGGGGAGTTCACAAAATGTACCGTTTGAGGCATTGCACTTGCACTTTGCACATCCCCTCCCAGTCACCCTGCCGTTGGACCAGGGTGATTCGTGAAAAGGTTTCCCCAAAAGGGCCAAAGATAGTCCAGTGGGGTTATTTGGAGTTGTGCTTACAAAAAGAAGCCTTGACATTAGAAGACTTGGAAAGCAACATCAGTGCAGCTGTCCCAACCATTGATGAGGATATGCTGCAGAAGAACTAAGATAATATGGAGTGTCAAGTCATGTTGCTTTCAAGTGTGTCCGTATGTTGGTGGAGGACAACTCCAGCACTTATTGTGAATGGTGCTATGTTTCCATGAATTTAAACTAAACTTCATGTTTCTAGGTAGAGTGGGAAGAAAAATATAGCCAGTTCTTTGGGGGATGACCTAGTGAAACACACTGTATAATTGGCTTCAGTGCAGGAAAAAAAAACTAACTGCCCTGTCTCCAGGTACAAGTTGAACATATGGGATGTTGGAGGCCAGAAGTCCATTAGGTCATACTGGCGGAACTATTTTGAATCCACTGATGGACTCATTTGGGTTGTTGATAGTGCAGACAAGCGCAGACTGCATGACTGCAGGGTTGAACTGCACAACCTCCTGCAGGAGGAGGTAATTATGGTCTATGTTTTCTCTTCTTAAGCTTTACACCTAAGCAAGTTACTTTCAAGAGGAAATAAGGCCCTGGTCACACTAGACGGAAATTCTGTCGCCGAATGATTTTGCAACTTTTTTCCACGCGGAATTTCCGTCGACCGTGCTGCCACCTTGCTGCCCTTTCAGCTACCAATCCCCTGGTTTCCATGCCGGAAAAGCCCCTTTTTCCATTGGTAGTGTGGCCTTCCCCCGGCGGAATCAATGTATTGCAATGGGATTATTGTCCCCGACCGAATCGGCGGCCGATCCGTCGTGTCTTTGGCTGGTGCTCGACGGAAGGACGGAAAATCCGTCGTGTGGGTCTCATCCCGACGGAATCCCGTTTACTTCCATGTGTTTGACATTTTTGACTGAAAATGACGGAATGTCCGTCGCGGAAATTCCGTCTAGTGTGGCCGGGGCCTAAGACTTCTAGTCCGGACCCGAAACGTTTTCACTCTGCACTTTGTAATAAGAAGGTGCCACTTGGCAGACATGTTCTCTAGGCCTATAGGAGCCATTTGAGAGATGGCACCACCTGATCAGCTCCTTAGGTCAAAAAGAAAAAAAGAAACATTGCATGTCCTCTGCATATACCCCAGTTTCCAGGAAATTCTGCAGTTGACAGTTATTCGCTATAGTCAGGGTCCATTGTGGACAGGTGTCACCTCATGGCTTTTTAATACAGCGGCAGAGTGAATCTGCATCATTTTCTGCGATTCTCATGTGGTTTTATCCTACTTTTATGGCATTTCCATGTTTTGAGCCTCATGGGTTGGCATTCTTGGCAACACCGCATAACTCGGGACCTAAGGGGCCGATCAGGTGGCTACATCTCTCAAGTGGCTCCTATAGGCCTAGGAAACATGTGTGCCAAGTGGCACATTCTTATCACAAAGTGCAAAGTTAAAAACACTCAGGTCATCCTGGACCAGGTTGGCAACACCACATAAATCACGACCTAAGGGGCCGATCAGGTGTCACCAACTCTGAAATGGCTCTTATAGGCCTAGGGAACATATGTGCCAAGTGGCACCTTCGTATCACAAAGTGCAGAGTTAGGTCTGATTTTTGCGCTTAGGTCCCGTACTAAGCTATCACCTATTGTGTAATCTTACCATACTACCTCGCCTAAAAGGGCATGCCTATGTAGATGAGGTTGACCAGTTTTTAGAAATTCATGATCTGATGGCTTTACCATGGCATGCTATCAAAATCATTACAAAAAACTTGACAAGGATCAAAATTATGGAAATCATCCTTGGTTTTTGCAACAAGCCGGCCACCCTCAGGTTATACCGGCATGTGGGTATGCCGCTTTGAGGTAATACGGTTATTATATTGTGGATTTTGTTTCTCGTGAACAAGAGTAGACGTTAGGTGAGGCGCTGCAGGTATAATTAACATAAATCTGAAGGAATCTGCCAAAGTATGTAGTATTTGCCAGATCTAGAAATGTTCCATTGTTTAGTCAGCCTGGCTGATTTTGAGTACCTGTTTTTTTCTCTTCCTCTTGAACGCAGTATTTTCTATGGCTAATAAGAAAGGCTTCAAGATAATTGTTGAATACACCAAACATTATCATACTGCCTGATGTTAAATAATGCTTCTGCCGAGGCTTCTGCAGTCCATAGATGGAAGGACCTAGCATTTCATAGTTGCAAAATGTATAGAAAGAATAATGTAGCTGTGAAATATGCTGTTGTGGGTCACTGCTCTGCTAAGTGAAACTGAAATTGATGAGAATTTTTGATCAGATTGTCTGCAATAAAATTAAACAATGCACATTTTGTTTAACAGAGGCTGGTAGGGGCTTCTCTCCTGGTGCTGGCCAACAAACGGGACATTATAGGCTCCTACTCCGAGGAAGAAGTTGCTCAGGTTAGTTTCATAGTGTCACATGTGGTACCAGCCCCCTGACACAGCCCACCTACATGTATGGTGACGGTAGGTTAACACCTGTGTCCTGGCCAGACGGCGCTGATGGCGAATGTCCCTCCATTCTCTGCTGCCATCTTGAAGACCCATTCCGGTTGGCTTGCAAGTCAATCTGCCTACGGGTGGGTGCCAAAAAAAATATGCCGAAAAATAAGTACGGTACTGCTCGGTACTGGTAGCTATCTTTAGTCATGTCTAAATAAAATAAATAGTACACTTACAATGCTCTTTTACAATCACCTCCTGCTCGCTTGACATTTTTGGTGTGTCCAGAATGCCTTCTGCACATTTACCGAGCATTGTAAGTGTACTATTTATTTCATTTAGACATGACTAAAGATAGCTAGCAGTACCGAGCAATACCGTACTTATTTTTCGGCATTTTTTTTTTTGGCACCCACCCGTAGGCAGATTGACTTGCCAGCCAACCGGAATGGGTCTTCAAGATGGCGGCAGAGAATGGAGGGACATTCGCCATCAGCGCCGTCTGGCCAGGACACAGGTGTTAACCTACCGTATTCGAGGAGTGTCATAGGCCTATTTAATAACTACTCTGTTTCAGGCCCTGGGTCTCAAGGATATCAAGACTCACCATTGGGCCATCATGTCATGCAGTGCTGCAACAGGGGAAAACATTCTGCCTGGTGTGGACTGGCTTGTTGAGGACATGGTTAGGCGAGTGTTCACTCTAGACTGAAGAAACCCAGCATTCAATGATAAATTGAGGAGCAGATCACAGGTAAATTTTACACGAGTGTTCACTCTAAACTGAAGAAACCCAGCATTCAATGATAAATTGAGGAGCAGATCACAGGTAAATTTTACACGAGTGTTCACTCTAAACTGAAGAAACCCAGCATTCAATGATAAATTGAGGAGCGGATCACAGGTAAATTTTCCACGAGTGTTTGGAGATAATTTTTTATGGAATGATAGCAATCTGTAAAAAGTATTAAGGATGATCTAAAGAATTTTGTCAGTGCGCATTACAATCCTTATAACATGGATCATAAATAAACATTGTATGAGGCTCTGAATAGTGTTATTACTAAATCAGTGTGAAGACTTGGTGAAGATATGAAAATATGCTTTGCTGCAATAGCTATAACAACCTAACTTGCAACCAAGAATCAACAATGGCACCTACAGAACTTGCCTGCTCCTTCTGCTCTGGTAGCTTCATTGTCATCAGGATTACTCACTTTCCAGCTACTAATGAGGATATATCAGGTAATGGAAAGGGGAGTTGGCAGGTGGTGGGAAGAGTGGCAACTGTTGCTCGTATGAGTGACTTTTCTTAATGCATAATGTATCAGAATTGTTGTGGAGATTGCACATTAACCTTGTTATATGAAGAGGCATGTTCAGTGCATGTCAATAGCAACAGCGTTAGGGAATTCAATGTCCCAATAATGATTATAGTACACCATATTCCCGATTATCCAGGTGCAGATTATCCGTGTTTTGGATTATCAGTGCATGGCTAAAACAATGTCCGAGAAAATTGCAATTTTTCTCACGAAGAAATGTAACGTACTTTTTCCAGAAGACAACTACAAATCGACAGAAATTTGTCTAATGTTGATTAAATCTTATTTCAAGCATAATACGGTATGTAGAGTCGTTCATTTAAAACCTGTGAATAGCTGTTTTACGGTATCTAGGACCATTTTACGATTATCCTTGTTTTCCGATTATCAGGCGACACCCGTGCAGCCATTCTCCAGATTATGGGAAGTACAGCATATGTAGAACTGGATAATTTCATTCTGCCTTCCTCTGCACATCTCACTGCCACTGTGGTTTGAAGCATTATTATATCTGTCTTACCATCATGCCATAAGAGGATCATTGCAGAACTGAGAAAATGGAATCAGGAATGTAAAGAACTGCCTTTATTTTTCATGATGATATTTCAACTGCTGCTCACTTGTCACAGTAGTACAAAAACTGCATGTGAATATCTTCTTTTATTGCTTCTGTAGATGTAGGTTGATCCCAGACTCTATCAAGAATGCCATAATTCCCTCTGAGTATTCCCCCCTCCCCTCTCATTTAAATTCAGTTAATGCTAGCCGCAACTCTTATCATCATGGGTTTATTAATGCAGTCAACTCCGGATATATCAGACTTCAAGGGACCATGAAAATCAGTATCTTACAACCAAGGTTTCGTATACATCCAAATAACCACTTTTGCAATGAATACACGAAGTTCCCTGCCTGCTGTATGCCTTTAATGCACACTAACTTACTGTACAGGTAGTCCCTAGTCTATGAACGGGGTTACGTTCCTGAAAATGTCCATAAGTCGGATTTGTACGTAACTCAGATCCCTGAGGAACAGCGCATATATGCAGAATCAAAATTCTGATCCAACGAACCGCTAACGTCGCATGTGTCTGTTTTCATGAGTGAAGAACGTAGTTTCCGAATTATTTATTAATTACGCAGTATTTATGTTGAACTTGGTGTAGGTCAAAGTACGTAGAGGTGATTAAAAGTGGAAGAATAATTTTAACATTTCCTTCTGTGGAGCCTTGGGAGCCAGTTCGTAAGTATGGATCGCCGTAAGTCGGGTTGTTCGTAAACCGGGGAATACCTGTATATGGATTAATGAAACTATTCACAAAAGTGCAAAATTAGCTCGCCTGGTAAATTACGCAAGACCAAAAAATTCTATTATTTTCTTCTGCCTTCTTGTTGCCAAATACACCACCTCAATGTCACGCTCCAGTTGGCTGATCCCTGTCCATGACTTTGTCTGCTGCATCTTCATATTCAAAAAATTGGGAGATAACTTTTACTGTCTGTAAAGCTTCACTATTGTTGGCAGGCAGATGTCTTCGAAGTCAGCAATGTCTTCATCCTCATCAATTGTTAGAAGGCCTAACTCCTGCCGAGTCTTATTCACTTCCATTACAATGTCCGTTTCAGTCAGGAACTCTGTTGTAATTGTAATTTTTATATTTATATTTTTTATTTTACCCCCCACCATCAGTTTTCTAGTGTTTGTGCAACTTTTTCTTCATTCTCTGGTGCAAGGAAACAAGTACATTGGGTAAGGATAGGGATTTTTCGGGGAGGGGACACTTGTGCAGGTACAATGTCTTAAACGTTTAGGTCATGTGCAGTCCCCCAGGAGGTTAGGTTGCCAGACACCTCCAAGGTGCAGGACAGAGACCCTCCTGACGCAGGTGAAAGGGAACTCCCCAGGCGGGGATCGAACCTGGGACCTTTCACTCAGCAAGCCGAGACGTTACCATCTCGGCCACCACACCTCCCCAACTCTGTTGTAATGAGCTCTTGGTCCATTGTCTCAAAAGCATTGGGTTTGGAAACATCTTGAAAATTTTTAAAGCCATGCCCACTCAGTAAGGGAATGATCATCGTTATCTTCTTCACCAGGCTTATTGACTGACAATGATGGAAAAGCTCTGGCAATCGTGGTTCTCGTCACTTTCCCATGCTTTCAGCAGCATCTGGACAACGCATTAATGCTAAACTACAGGGTGTCCCTAAATGATTGTCAACTTTTGAAAGCTGCTTAATTTCTATTAGTTGCGGTGTGCAATGACAAGACATATACAGGGTGTATCTGAACTCAGTGCCCCGACGTATATGACTGCCTTCCTAGCCACCAGAGGATCGATTTAAGTATAGGAGTCATTATGTTT
>KZ538758.1:8346-25598 GCA_000934665.2 Catajapyx aquilonaris
GAGATCCCCCCCCCCCATGACGCTTTAAAATCCCATTTTTTCTTGTGTTCTCTCCTTCATCTTATTTAATTTAATTTAAAAATATATAAATATTGTAAGTTATGGCCGCCCTTCCGCAATTACCTTCTCTACCTGTAGTGGTAAATCAAGCCCTCAAAATTTTGATTTTCTTTGTGATCTCGTCTTTAGTTCCTATTATTGTATTTGAGAAATACCGTATTTATTGCAACTCGCGGCCGCTCCTATAGGCCAGTGCCTACTGTGCCTAATGGGAAATCCGGCGCTGATCATACAGTGTACCGTAAATTTTACGCTTTTGTGTTTCAGCTTTATGAATGATGAGCAAGAAAAGCTAAAATTCAATGCTGGTGCTCTGTACAATGCTTGACTTGAACTTCCCTCGTCCCATTTCTCAGAATTCAAGTAGTACTTGCCTTGATCACAGATGGGGCAGCATTCTCCTTCCACATGTCGTGGGTTCAGGCAGGTTGTTTTACACATCGACACTTGGCACTGGCGCTGGCCATCAACACAAGTGCATGTTGTGCAGGGGTCTTCTTGCCAGTAAGCAGAATTGTTATGCATTGCTCCTGACTGGGAGCGACAACCTGCAACGTTTCAAAGTGGCTTGAGCTAGACAATACTTACCAACTGACAAGGTCAAGTCATTACTAAGCATGTCGGGATAAAAACAGGATAAGCAGCATCCCTGATCACAAACAAAACTTGGCCTTAGTTCGACCAGGGATTAGAAAAGGCCTTTTCTAATCCTTGGTTCGACCTACCAATATTTCTCACCGATCTTACCAACGCAAACTGGGCAGCATTCTCCTTCGGGAACTTGGATGACGCTACAAGGGGGAAGTGGATGACACTTCGGCCCCTCGCAGAAGGCGAGCCCGTCGCGACACATGCACTGAGTGCACTTGTCTTTCTGCCATGTGGCGCCATTTGCGTACCTCTGGCCCTGTGCTTTGCAGTGCATTTCCTCATCTGAATGGGAAGATCGCATGTTACAACTAATATATTCCAACACCTGCATGAACAAATCTGCAACACTGGAAAACATCATCAGGTTAATATGATTGTGTTAAACACATTTAGGCCTACTATTGAATGTCTACATCAGAACCTCGTAAATTCATGCTGTTCGTAAAATAATCGTGTTCTTTCAAGGTACGACAGCACTACAGAAGCTACCACTAATTTTATTCTGGGTAACACCCCTGCAATGCCTTGAAAACATTTGATTGTTTTGCAAATAACACTACCGGTAGGCCTACTGCATACAGGCCTACTATTTAGCCGTGGTAAAATATACTGACCATTCCCGAAACCGACAAAGGAATTAAATATCCATGGTGCTATACACTGCCTCCAACAATTGGGAGAGGTAAAACTCACTCCATCAGCCACTTATGCGCACTCACTCCCACGTAGACAGCTAGACAGATAATATACTAGAACATGAATGGGTAAGCTGTTATTATTTGTAAAATGGCTTGTCCTTATCCTCAGAGAATGTGTAAGCAAAAATCTAGGCGATTGAGGCATAGCTGAGGCATTCTATTTAGAAATTAATTGAGGGAATTTTAGACGAGGAAAATCGTTCCAAAATGTTTTGCATGAAAGTGTAAGTATAGCTGAATTTATTGTTTGTAAAATATCTTGTCATTAGATCTTCAGAGTACATCTAAGTGAAAATCTAGGCGCTTCCAGTAGTACAGCTGGTAGCCAAGGGGTTACGTGGGACAAGTGCAGTACAATTTTCACATTTACTCTACATGATTGTATTCTCTTTTTTTCTAAAAACTTAAGGCATGCTGAACTCTGCGTAGTATTTATGAATCATTTCTTCAAGTGACATTGTCAACTGTATGACAACATCCTGACAATAGTGATTTATTTCCAGCATCTGCTTCACGTAGCCACGACACTGATTTCACGTCCGGACTTTTTTGTGTACTCCAGAAAAGCGTTCAGGTCTTCTTATAATAAGAATTTCGCAATCTGACCATTTTAAAACGATAATTTCGCGAAACTGGTGGTTTGAAAAGAGGAATTTAGCGATCTGCCCATTTTGAAAAGAGTATTTCGCAAAATGCTCGGTTTTTTCACTCAATGGCTGTTTTCGGGAATTGTGCCTAACATACTATGTATTAGGTCCCTACTTCCTGTCTCATATTGTGACATCCTTTTGGCAAGGCTTTCACTAATATCTTCTCAAACAGCAAGACAAATAAAATACAACTAACAATAATATTATTATGTTTGCCCACCCGGGGTTCCCACCTTCTTTCGTGCAGAGTTGGGCCATCTCTGGCTTCGTTTCGGGTGGCAATTTCCGATAGACTAAGCCACCCGGGGGAGTTCACAAAATGACCAATTAACTACAGCGCACTTGCACTTTGCACATCCCCTCCTAATTACCCTTGGACCAATTAAGTATATCCATGTACATCGCTCCAAACCCCAAATGGTGGTAATCCACCCCCCTAGAAATGACCTATCGGCCAGATAACGGGGTACAACAAAAAAAAAAATATTATGTTTGCAGATGAGACATTTCGACCTGATTGAGCGTCGGAACTCATACTTTACATTGTACTATGAATCATGCTGATCTCCAGCACGGCAGCACCCGATAATTTTAATACTGCACACCAATAACATTATTCTATCGTGTTATCCCTAGTAAAACATGCAAGTACTGTACAGTACATCATGCACACATCAAGCAGTTTCATTAACAGCTGCGTGATCTGCAGAGAGGTGAGACGACTCTTTACTGATATTGGGCGACATTTCAATCCCTTTACAAGAGAAGGACATAAAGCGACGCGACGTAAGAGCACATTTCACATTTGTTACTGTGGCATCCGCTAGTAGATGAACAGTAGAAATATAAAGCATTCAATGTGCACGTCACTGTCCGGATTTGACCACATGAATATTTCATGACAATGTAGTTTATACTGTCTGCTGTTCTCACTTCCTAACAATACATTCATCTTACCGTAACGGAAAAGGTCAATAGCCATACCACATGGCAGTGTGACCACCATTTCCAATATAACTCTTGGTAAATATTGTGACAAGTTTAGAATGTTACTACACATAATGAATTAATGGCATTCTGAAATTTACATTTGGTGTTTGTGCACACACTTCATCAGAACTGCCTTGTATTCAAGTAGTGTTTGTTTTGTTCTTGTCACTTGCCCATCAGCATACGTGCGGTATGTGGTTTCGTGTATAGGCAACAAAAGCACAGCACATTCGAACAATGACAGCGTCCGCTGCTGTGTCATTCCTGTCTAGTGGCCATGTAGACGTTGGTTGATGCGGCTTCTTTTTGTTCTGTACACGGTACTGCCGAACAGAGCAAAGGATATGTATAGGAACCCAGTAACTTTACTAATAACTTATCAAAAGATGTGACATATTCACCTGGACCATACGTCGTATATTTTTTGTAGTATGCATTTTCAGCATGCATGCTCTTAATTTTAGCAGTTCAAGTAAGGTTTGCCACGCCTGTCTGCACACAACTCCATACTTGACCCAGCAAATACACTCACGAACTGTAGACTACCGCACCAATGTTTTTGACAGAGTTAGACCCTGTATTGCACCTCTGAAGCTATGCCATGGCCGAAGCTTTATCGATGTTATTGTAAGTTTTAGTTCTGCCACCAATTAACAATCAGCATAAACCCTCGGTCCACGGTCGACCTCCAGCGGTGAAACCGAGCCTAAATTCATCGGCATGACATTGTACCAGAGGAGTTGGCCACTCGCGTAATCTCAATTGTACACTTCCAAATTGAGTGGCCAACCCCTCCATTGTGCCATATGTACTAAGAGAAACACTTGACAAATGCAACCACCAGTTTCTCGATATCGCGAGATGCATTGCAGATTACCACACCCTCTATTTCAGTCGCCTTTACAGTACATCACTTTTACCAGTCTAAAAATCCATCAACAAAAAATGAAGACATGTAGAGTGTGGTTCATTAGTCATCCTGTCCAGCTGAGTATCCCTCTCGTCACTTGAGTCCCTGTCAGTCTCCGCACTCATCATCCCAGTTGGTTCAATAGTAGCGAATCGGTTGACGAACGAGCTCGTAAACAAGTCGACTCCGCACATGAATACGATACATCCTCGGGGTCTGCCTCGTGACCACTCATCAAGCACAAAAATCAACGGCCAGTGCACAACGAAGAGCTCCGGATTCGAGTCACGCACTCAGGGGGGTCCTGAACATCACACTTGAAAAACACGTGCGGAGACGGACCGACTTTTTTTCCCCAGAAGACTTATCCTGGCACGTAGGCATTCAGCTACGATGGTGGGCTACGTCACAGGATATCACCATGTGTTCACACAGGTTGCTTACAGAACATAACTCCTAGCTGTTAAGTTTCTTGCACACTAATTCATTCACATAATTTATGTCCTGATGATATTCTTCGAAGCTTTGTACATTGAAGTATTATCGCTTCAGCTAAAGGAATCTTCTGACATCCCAGAGGATGCATCAATGACTTTTTTAAATGTCAACAATGAAACTTATAATTATTAATGGCTCGTAATGTCAGTACCCTTCTCCGGTTCAAGCAATAATGGAAGGGTACGGTTTTACATCAATGATTTGATGTTTTTATTACAAGGAGGAGGTTGTGCCAGAATTTGGTGGAGGAGAAAAGTTGGGGGACACCTGAAGAGAGACGAACTTACGGGTGCGAGCTCAATTTTGAAACATGAAGTATTATTCAGATCTGCCAAAAAGGTTTCTGCCAACATATTCTCGCTCTCTGCAACATCTTTCAGTGTGAGAGTTATAAAAAATAGCACTAGTGATGATCGCTGGAGCATAGCGCCAGGATGCATTTGGTGAAATTTTTTGACATAATTATAACGTAGCACATGACAAAGAAATCGGAGGTACTCTTCCAGCATCAGGAAAACCTTCCACCTGATTTCGTCCTATTAGAGTTTTAAAATTTTAAATAATGTTGTCGTCATTTGCACCTATGCGGACTAAAATCTGCAATTTTGTAGACCTATTAGTTAATCACAAAAAAACACACCGAGTGGTACGGACTTTTCCACTGACAGCCACAAACATTTAGACATTTTTCGGTAACCCCAGCGAAAATATGGTCTATAGCGGACCCTGGATATACCGGATACTACTTGTCCACTCCGGTAAAAGTTTGTAATCCAGGCAAAAAGACAGGGTTTACCATCTGTTTTTGTCGGATACAGCGGAATCAATCTTACACGGAAACGGACAAAAAATTTCATGTTATTTTTAGGAATAATTCAGAATTGGTAGGCTAGCATGAAGTACTGTAGGTCAGGACGAGCTGCTATAATTTAGCTTCTTTACATTCGAGTGACACTTTGCTTATGGGATTCAGGAAATGGGCAGCAGGCTGGTATATTTTGCCACTCCCCTCAAGTGGACCGCGATTAAGAAATGTTTCAGAAACAATGAAATATAGCCCGAACCAATATCCGATAACATGAAACATCATATATCCTCTATTCATTCCTATAGAGATGACTGCTAACAATAATTATTACAAAATATATCCACAAAGCCTGAACGACCCCCTTGTGAGTAATTTTAGTAGACACTGGACACCATTACTGTCGTTTACACGTACCATGCAGAAAGCAAGTATACAGAGAAACAAAACCAGAAGCAACTGCCTTATGTAACATTATATACCGCCCCTCGTTTAACATTCTGAAGCCAGTTCTGTGGCTTATGGCCAACTTTTTGTTGAACGACAAAAACAAGTGCTCGCAATAAAAAAACAACCTCTGCCGACAACAACAAAAACCAATGAATGGAGTGGACCAAAATGCGACGCTCGTTTATCCCGGAAGGCAGATTCCTTTTAACACGTAATCAGCGGACACACGTCCAAGCTGCCAACGTGCGTGCGACTCACCCGCACGTGCCCGCGTATCCGATATGAGCACGTGCCCAAGATTACATCACATACTCAAATATATTAGGAAGCCTNGAGCCTCAATCTCCCCCCCCCCCCCTACCCTTGCCCCAGTCTACATATCTCCTCCGATTATGGTAAAGGCATCTTGAACAAGAGGTTCGCCGGGCAGGAGGTGGAGGGAAGTACGGGAGAAAAAGGCACGTTGCCAGGTTCATTGCACCGTGACAAACCTAAGTAGGCTAGTGACCGAGAAGTGGGTCCACAGAGATGGAGGAAGGACAAGCTCGGTCTGACCAGGCGACCAACACAGTCGACGTAGGAGGCTTCTACATATGCAAGACTTTCACGTATCGGTTTGCCTATAGCCAAGTTTTGCTACAGTCAAGGTAACTGGCCGGTTGATGCGACTTTCTCGGTGGATTATTATTTATTTACTAGCAGTATATTCGCGCTTTGAATGGATCTACATCTGCCGTGACATTCTTGACAACAGTTTTATTGAGGAAGTTGTGTGCCGTAATGATTTTATGGATGGGGTGTATTTTTTATATACTATTTTTATAAATGGGACGGGCCATTTGGAGCCATATCCGGTCTGCCCTATACCTCTACCTGTGGCATACTTAGGCAGTTGGCGGTTTTGGGTTTAAAGTGGCCCACAATTTGACCTGTAGGATCAAATATTTTGGCGACTTTCTAAGAAGGGTCACTACTTCTTTTCTAGGTCTAGTCTGGAAAAGGGTCAGAATTTCCTAACATATAGCATGTAGGAGAAATCCATTCCAATTTTGGAGGTTTTGAGTTAGTTGCATCATGCACAATGTCGCATTTTTCTGCTCTATCGCCTGGTGAAGTCCATTTAGTCCTGAAGCATGAACCAGGAAGCCAGGATAATTTGCATTCACTATCATGTAAGCAAGTGCAAGGTCAAATTGGTTTATCTCGCAACCAGTTTTTCGTGGATTTCTCTTGTATGCCGAAGATGTAAACTTTATGCTTTACACACTTACATATATTTATTACTTGTTTGTTATTTATTTGCCCCGTGCTGAGGTAATAAAACCTGTTTGGGGGGGGGGGGGGGNNGGGACACATTCTACACTTTAACATTCATTAGACATTGTGTCAGGAAAGGGAAATAGTGTCGGCAGGGTCACTACCAGCCATAAATGCAATTTACTAACTTAAATTCACGAATTTAGCTACATTCACAAAAAAAGGGACAGGTTTGAAGATCTTTTTTCTCGAGTAACTTATGTTATCAAATAATTTAACAAATTGGTTGGTTGGAACTTGGAAGCTGAATGATGTCATGTAAATTATTTTGTCGTGAAATACAAAGTTAATTCATATAACATGCCACAGATTTAAATTGTGCCGCCATTTACACCCGGGTTGCATGCCTCTGCATCATAAATTTTAATATTTATCACAATCTTGATTCTCAGAAAGGTTCAATTATTTCTTAAGTTGATGATCATTCTTGTGTGAGACAAAGGTAACTTAGATCGTAAGAAAAATAATTATATTCCTGAGATGTATTAAATTTTATACTTTTATCATCTTCGTACCTATATAGAAACACTTTCTAATTTGTGCAGGAGTTCGTCACATCACTTTTCTTCTGCTTCCTTTAAATAGGTTGGCTCTCAAAAAATAACTTTTCAGGCATTCATCCAGTTGTGTGATTCAGCTGGCTTGCTATTTGATATTGATACACTGGATATGCATAGGCTAAAATATTATTTTGAGATTTGGTCTTCAACTTCATTTTAAATTCTGCAGTAGTTTCAAGCAGACCAAGAGATAGAGGGGTAAGACCCGTTTCAATATGTACAAATAAGATACTTCATAAATACTAGATCTCGTTATTAACTTTATTGGGGAACGTTTGGGGACTGGGGGTGCTTAAAAGCCCAGAATCAAGGAAGGGCTCATCTCTTCAAGAGCGGGCCAAAACGCCTGAAATAATAATTCATGTACGAGAGAGCGGTCCAGGGAACTTCCCCTGGGGAAAATAGGGCATTAACCATGTAAACACAAATTCAGGTGCAATTTTCAGGGTTTGCGCAAGGCCCCCCTCTGGCCTCCCGGAATGAATGGGAGCGAAATCTTGACAATTTGCAACGTGCACTGGTACACACGAAAATATCCACCTGCGCAGGTCGTTACCACGGCAAACACGGACATCACTGCTCCCATTCCTCCTCCAGCCCCCCTGCCCCAAACCTGTCCAGATGCCTTTGGTTGAAGAAGAATGACTTGGTCACCTTCCAAGCGTTCCGACCACGCCAGGAGATGTTATTAAGAGCATGCCAATATGGCTCTCGGGAGGCGATATGTTGACTGGAAGGTTGTCAAGAATATTAGGGTGGGTTTTGGCTTTTCTTCAAAGATGACAGCTTTATGAGACAGTGTATGAGTGAGATACAAAAAATATTACGGAAACGTTTATAGGATGTGGCAACTTATTTGGTGCCCTAGTTTCGGTAGTGTCGGCGTATTTATAGCCGGGGTGCCAGGATAAGTTACATAATGAGTTACAAATTGTATGTGTCAATTGAAGATGATGCTAGAATGTGCTTAATAATTAAATGTATAAATTGAGCAGCTGATTTATTACGACAGCAGCAAATTTCAAGCAGTACCACAGGTTGTTTTTTTTTGCGATGGATACATTCTCACTCCATTAGTTTTTGTTCCTTACCTCGCGTGTTTCAAGTTGTTAAGGAGTACGGTAGACACGATTTAATGCTTACGCGTACATCGCAATTCAGTTTCAGTTTCTGAAAAATTGCGCAAAGGACTGGAAGGTGAACCGCCTGTCATCGACAATAAAAATGGCTTACCACTATACCATATCATTTTGATGTCATGTTAAAGGTCCTGCTACAGCGTCATATGTTAAGACACCTCTTGATGCAGGTCTGCTTGCACGCAATAGCTACAACCAGTCCTCATAAACTGCCTAATCATCCTATAGCCACTGCTTGATGCTGTAGCCTATATTGCAACCAGCATAACGTTTTCAATACAGGAGATGCTTAAGACGTAATATAATTGTAATATAATTCTAATTCTAATTATAATAATGCTGGGGTAATGTGCTTTCGCCCCCACCTGGGGGCATATCGCACGGACCTTTATTTGATGAAGGTACATTTCGGCGCCTATTGATTGAAACGCCAGGGCCCACGGGCAGGATGACAGGAGGGGATGTGCAAGATGCAGTGCAATGCCCTTGTGTGGCCATTTTTAGTGAACTCCCCCGGGTGGTTTGTCTTAACGGAAATACCACCCGAGACGAAGCCAGAGGTGACCCTGAACTCTGCACGAGATGAAGGGAGTGTCCCCGGGTTGGGATCGAACCCGGGACCTTAACATCCGTAGGCGCGTACGTTACCGCAGCCCCACTTCGCTTCCCTCAAGGAGATGCTTAAGTATGGGTACAGGTACACTTGTTGCTAAAAATGACAATCACCGAAGTTCATTATCCAAAGAAAGAACTTTGTTTACAGGCTTAAAGCCCGAACACACAACTATCAGCAGTATAGGCATGTATTTTATCGGTTTTTAATATTAGTCTAAAATGTTTAATCTTCAGTAGCATCATTTCCACTCTGGAGCTCTAGCTTTTAGCTTTCACATTTTGTGTTAAACCGTACTGCCTGGTTTAAAACCCCGCTTAAACTCCGCTTGAAATCGGTCCGATTTAAAATCGACGGATTTTGGTCTGTATTCCGACCCGGTATAAACGCATCGATTCTGTGAAAGGCTGACATCTAGGCTGATTTGTAGTCCTGCTAGCACGAGCCCGATTTTTTTTTATTCTGCTCGATACCAGTACCACCCGAGTATAAATTGGCAGAGTTTGCCACATAAACGCTCAAAGACGCGAGATAGCTCCAAGAGAGCTCGACGAGTTGCTGTCACGTAAGTGCTCTCTCTCTACATGCCATATTACCAGTCGTACCAGCACTGAGGTTAATGATAATATTAACTTCCATAATAGTTCATATTCAACTGACGTAATTACTGTTCCTCCCCTGGAGTGGGGCCATTCTCGCCAGAAATCCTGCTCTGGTGAAACGCGTGGCCTGAGCTTTTGCAGTTGGGGCCGAAATTAAATCTATGCCTTCAGTGAAAATGTACGGCAAGAACATGTAGACCTACAAGCTAGCATATTTGAAGCTGTATAGAATAATGCCTCCGGATAAATAACACTATCATGCTAAGAAGTTTCATGTATTACAAAGAACATATTTTCCGCTCCTAAAATTGTAGGCAGGCATCGGAAAATGCGATTGTGTAACAGTGTTATATCGCAATTATCCTCTGTGCAGGCTTTACATCACTGTAGACTGAATGCCTCACCATATGTTCTACAGTGGGACGCTCACTCACCAGTAAAACAACAGTTGCAATGGGGCATATTTAAATGGGATTAAATTAGTACTTGTGTAAGCCCATAGCAATGATTCACTGTACAGGAGTACACATCACTGTACAAAGCATTTAGCATGTGTCCAAATCGGGCAACCATGACGTGCAGTGCATAAGAAATATTGCCACCGCAGAACTTCCCCATGAATTATGACTCAAACCCATGCACAATAGATCCAAGCTCCCGGAACACATCACCCTCCGCCCATCCCTCGCCTCGATACCACCCTGAACAAGTGCCAAAGACCCCCTGTGCCTCTGCTGGGAATTGAACCCAGGTTCCACTCCGTAACAGAGCGTGTTCTGCCACTAAACTACAGAGGCTTTGCTGGGTCGGACAAGCTGGGATGGTGCCACGGTCACACCTCTTCCCTCACATGGAACTAAACAGGAAGAACGAGGCCAAAGATGGACCACGTGTGTCGCACCCGATGCACTGACGCAATTAATTAGCACAAAAGTTTGTGTTCCGCACGAAGTGATCAAAATAATGGCCGACCGACAAACACTCGTCCCCATCCTTCAGGCATGAAACATGGGTGATGAGGCGTAGTCAAGTCCCCCTTTTACACAGCATGGCTTCCGTAAAACCCTCTTCCTCCCCACATCCCTCTACCCCCAACTCGTTCTTCAGAACTAATCCTGGGGCTTGTAATTAACGCCAGAGGGGCGAGGCTACACTTCACTCAGCGTCAAATTCATTTCACGGTTCGGCTTCAAATTTCCAAATAAATGCTACAAGGAAAACTGCAAACATGGGAGGACGTTTAGGCTCACACTGGGGTCGAAACAGTGCATATATGACCTGTTTTCAGAAAAGTAGCAGCCTATTATTTGTGTCCAGTTGCAACACTATCGGTTGTTATAACATAACGGTAACGTACCGGCACCTCTCATCTGGGCGTCAACATTTAATACATGAGTTGTAAATAGCGTTTGAATGATGCCATACATAATATAAACAACGTATGGCTGTTAACTCTAAAGCTACTTACAAAGGGTTAAAAAACCTTTGATATCCGGATGAATGATTCCATATGTGGAATTACAGTATGCGTTTCACGAGCTATATGCCTACATGTAACATGTGGGGCTCAGTACCTACATATCGTGTTGTTAGCTGTAGTCAGGAAAAGTTTCCGCCACTAAATGTATCATGGTGCTATACAGCACAGTCTGGAAAGGTGAAGTTTCATTCTTTCTTCTGAAGTGCTGATGGTTGTATAGCGCCAGGATAATACGTACCAAACATTTTAAAACACACAGAATATTATACTGTTTTATGACACTTCATTAATATCAACATTATTTCGAAAATCATACATCGTTGCACATATTTTTCACGTAACTTATAAAGCTATGGTCATTCTATACAACTCTTGTGTACACAATAGTTCGCAGTGCAGCCCAATTCTTAGTTAATATTAATTTTGCTTTTGCTATTGGACTAAACTTGGAATCACCTGGGGCTAGCCTGCTTCATATTTTAGGCTGATTCCACAACACTAGTTACTCTCCATCAACCAGTAGGAAAACGTAAACTAATACAAAATTCCACATGGCTATATAGATTCCACAAAGTTTCAGACTCACCTGGCACACACTCGTACACTGAGCAGCATATTCCAGGCTTTCCACCCTGGGCCAGAACCCTGGGGTGAGAACCCGGAGAGCAATGCGGTGGGGGGCATGGGGTGGGCAGGCAACTACAGCCCTGGCTCACCGCACAGCAACCGCCCGCGGGCAGGACCCCGGGCAAACGGAAGCTGTCCGGAGGGCACGGAGGCTCCTCCTGGCAAATCACGCCACTGCAGTTGTGCTCTGGAAACAACAAAATAATCAATTATTTCCGCCTCTTCGACTACCGTGTTCAACTGGTGTGATATCACCACCGTAATTTGTAACACTGCAGGTAACAGGCGTAACGTACAAACAGGCCAGAATATGTTCCTCACTCTGCTGTCTCAAAAGCGACGATTCACAGCGTGTTTCTGTTGTTCGTTTGACATCTGGATACACAGCCACAAGCACTTACAAGGTATCAAATGTAGTTGGTCACTTAACATTCAAAGAATCCTATACACACTTGAGGAAATCCCCCCGAAGGCAGCCTTCCCTAAGCCCTCGCTAACGTATGTGCACACCATTCCTGTTTCCTAAGGAATAAACATCCCCGTCGTCGCCGCTTGCCTGCGACTAACGGCCCCTCTCACAAATTCAAACACCCAGGCTAAACCCGCTGTTCCCAAGCCCGCGCACCAAACTAGAAAAACGCCCGCAATCTTCATCATGGTTAAAGGCGAGCGAATAACGTACTCCTCAGCAACGTCCTCTCTGGACCGGAACAGTTTCAGCAAGAAGGAGGTGTGGTAATAATCCGACTCGTACTTGTCAGTCAGCTTGGATTCAAACACCCTCTGGACAAGGTCCCGGAAGGCCACGGCATACACGTCGCCTCGTCCGAAGATAGGGCTGGTGTAGAAGTCGAAGGCCTTGGCCTCAGAGGGCCAGAACAGCAATGAATGTCCTCGGCCATTCACTATAGCGCTGGTCTCCTTTTTCAGGTAGAAGCTGACCCCGATGCAAGCCTGATGACCCTTGGGCACCCTCTCTCTGATGCACTCGCCTAGGTCAACGACCACGATCTTGTCGAGTATCTCCTGGTACAGGGACATCTGAGCGGATTCGGACATTTTTCTGAATATCAGGTAATCCACCAGAGGCATTCCTAGACTATACCCGGATTGGTGCAGTTCACGGAACGATCCAGGGAGAATCTCGACAGCAGGAGATGTGAGAAATGCAGCCAACTTGGTCTTGTACCCACAGACCACAACCGTGGCAAAGATGGCGTAAAATGCGGCGAAGAGGCGCACCGCAGACAACGGAGGCACGGATATGGGCTGTTCCATTAGCTCCCTTACGACGTACCGAAACGAGATATAAAACGGCATCGATGGTTCATCCGAGACTCGCCGTTCCGCCTCCGACACGGAATATATGGCCAGGGCGGAGAATATTAAGCTGAGCAGCAGCACGAACCACATTATGCCTGTGTAAGGCTGGAATATAACTTCCCATTTGGCCAGAGTGCTTGGTTCTTTCGTCACGAAGCTGAAATGGACGAAAAAGTAGGGCTGAGTCTTGAACACGTACTGGGAGGAGACCTGGTCCAGAAAGGACACGGTGCAAAATCCGGCTTGGCTTCTCAATATTTCCCCGACCATTCCCATCCACGTTCCGTTTGGCTGTCGAAAATCCGCCCCCACATTTACGTAGTCCGGGCGATAAACCTCTAACGTCGCATTTAGGGCTTCCTCAAACAGCAGTAAAATGCTCTCTTCCGCTGTCAAAAAATGCTGGCCGAGGTGACGCCTCCGTTCTTTGGCCGCCATCAAATCCAAGCCTTTCAGATGAGCCACGCGCATCCGACGTCCGTTCAGGCGTCCTGAGGTGTCCCAGCACTTCCGGTACGCCTCCTCGACCTCGGTCTCTTGAAAGGTGCCGTTGAAATGCCCTAAAGGCGACAACACATGGTTGCCACGGTTGCAGAAAAAACAGACTGTGGACACTCTTAATGCGACGTCTTCCATCCATGTTACCATCTTCAGCCGGATTTCGCCAACAGGAGGTCGTACAGGAGAGTGCTTCGAGGCTGAAGAGTACAAATGTATCAAAAAGCGGTCATCCAGGTTGCGCATTTTCACCCGATGAGCCGTGTATATCAAAAGCTGCGACACTGATTTGTTGGCCAGGATCACATGAAAGGTGCAAGAGCTTCCGGGCCAAAACGTGGACAGAGCTTCAGGTGGTATGTTACGAAACGTCATCAGCTGATCCTCACTAGTTAGTTCCGTGTATTTGGTCCACACCAGGGGGAAGTCGGTCATCATGATGGAGACGGATGGCCTGTACCTGGCAGCCGCCCAGGAGTACAAACGCTGCATAGGACGTCTATCCTGAAATTTGTCAGACGCTACCACCAGGGAGCAAGGCGTTTGCTCAGACGCCATCAGCTGTTGCGCCAGGTCAGCAACCAACGTGTCCTCCAAAGTGTCACCTCTGATTGACACTGCATGGCTCACTCCACTAAAGGCCAGCACCAACCCCATCAAAGTTCCAAACCTTTCGGCCATGTCTCCCCGCCCCAACTGCCATGCCCTTGCCAGATCTTCGACCTTTTATATCCACGGATGCGGACTGCATGGTAACACCTCATTTTATCTGACACATGGTCACGGCTTCTTCATTCGATCGCCCCTTGCACGAAACCCCAAGTGGACAAAACAAAAACCAGGCATCCGGGCTTCCTCCTTGGAGGTGGCGTCTTGAGGAGGTCCAGGTCGATCGGTTCAATACCGGCAGTGTCACGGAAACTGCTTCATTTATCACGCCCAGTAAATTGAGGAAACGGTCTGTATATATACAGCAAGAGATTCGAAAGCTACGAGCCGCGGCTCCCTTTCCGAAGCCATAAAACTGGTAGTCATTACCCGCTTATTACGGCCCCCCTTATAGCCTTCCATTGTGAGGCACGATGACAGCCAAATAAACACCCTTTTAAACGCGCATAGAACGAATCTTGGAGGGGGCAGGCTCAAATTACAGTTGTTTGCTGGATAGGAAACCCACAATTTCTTGATGAGCGAACACATAGGCCAACATCCGGCGGCCATTGGCTGCTGCTGCCTTTGTTGGTGGAAAATTCGCCTGGCATCTCTGCAACTTGCCCGGTTTCATATCCACTGAGGGCCAGCCTTTCTGCCTGGAATAACCTTCATGCCAGGCACGTTCCACTGTTTGCTCACACAGAATGACTTAACCTGGCACAAAAACTCGAGGAGTCGGAGCTACTCTACCGTGTGACGTACAGCACAACACAACACGCCGAGGTCCATGTACTGTACAATGTTACCAATGGTCTGTGCCCAATTGGAGCCCAAGTATGGAGATTTTGGTCTATTTTCGTGTCAGGAGCATTCGTTTCGGGGTGTTCTGTTTCGTCACACTCGGGCTTTGCTCAAGAATAGAAACTGAACAAAACCGCAATGCATTTCCAACCCAAATTATACTCGCTGCAAGAGGTACATTTTAATGTGTGTGTTGCCAGAGTGCAAACTTATGTCGCCATGGGTTATGGAAAAAACCGAGTATCAACAGCGTTATATAATAATTCACAGCAGGGTTTACCACATGCTCGTCATTTAAATATTGCACAGGTTACAACACCCCCCCCCCCCCAATGTGATTCCACTTATATCACTGTTTTACAAATTGTAGCATGTAGGCCCAGTACATAATTTTCCACTCACAAAAATGCGTTCATATTTTAACAGAGCTTTGCTTGTAGCTTACCCTCGCGAAGCACTACTTTAAATTGCAAAACAGTGAACTGCTGTCGCCACCACACACGGCTCACATGCACACTGTGCGGCAGAACCCACACCGACAGCCATATTTGGGCACAAATTGGGCACAATTGTCAGAATGGGTGCGGCTGGCCACACGAACCTCTCAATCTACACAGACGACTAAGCGTTGTTTGAAGGAACGCACGCTTCATAAATAAGTCATTTATTCTCATGTTTTTTGTGACTTTTTGTTGAGCTGGTACTCTCCAAGTGGCAGCGCAGTATGCATTATTGTTCCACTTTCCTCCGTAATTATAATCATTAGCCTTATTAGACTTCAAAAGCTACGCCCAGTCTTGTATGGCTGCGCTTTTAGAATTAGCTTTTATTATGCACTAAAAACATGTATAAACCTCCCTGTCTGCACTATTTATTATTCAGCCTGTACTTTCACATTTAGCCTTTACACGGATTTGATAGCCGTCGTTAAAAGCGCCCCACCTATGAAAACTTCAATTTACGACTTGATCACTCGTGTAATATAAATCCCGCGCTGCCAGCCATGCCAATAACGGCGCCGCAGATGCCGCACCGCCCCGTGCGTGCCCGCCCGTCAGCGCATGAATCCCTCTATCGGGCAACCAAGGAATGAATCAGTCCAATCAGAAAGAGAGAATAATTCAAATAATTGCTTCTTATTGGATGAAAACATTTTCAGTCTCCAGATGGAAACGCAATGCACCACTTGAATGCGCTGGACGGTGGGGGGACATTATAGGACACCTCCTGTTTCTTATCCGCGCTTTGACACCGAAAGCCGACTTCTTTGGCTCGTTAAAATTTCACAGCATCACCCTCGCTGGCCACTTGGCTTTTGTAATCGGACACCCACCGGATGCTTGTCTCAGGCCGGTAACGTTGTAACTACACACTGTACGCGCGTTGGGAAGGGGGGTTCTTTTCGATGTTTTTTGAAGGGCAATCACGTGACCGGGACAACCGTTGGTGTTCGGGTCGACGTGGACGGCGTGCTTCAAAATGTAACCGAATCGCACTTAGCTGGGATGTATAGCGTTGTCCAGGCACGGTCTGAGGGAGCCCAAAAACCGTATTTACATAGTACGAGGCTGATTTTTTAACACCTCCTGCAGGTTGTATATCAAGGGAAATTAGCTGAAATATTATCCAAGGTTGGAGAATTTATCCATATTTTGGTGCAGAACATCAGCCAAAATTAGGCGCAACATTCATTTGCTCGCCCACGATTGTCTCCCTCGTATACCATCACGTAGTGTAAAAGAACGTGCATTGTTGGCTCAAAAAATGTGCGAAATCAGCTATGCTAATTGCCATATTTAGAGAGATCGTGACAATTTTCCAGCTACAATTCTACTCTAGCATAAAAAGTGCCCCCCCCCCCCTTGAATGAAGCCAACAATCAGGAACAAAAAATCCTGAAAAAGACTTTAATGAGAGCCCACCCAT
>KZ538758.1:25654-49385 GCA_000934665.2 Catajapyx aquilonaris
CCCCCCCCCCCCTATACATATACCTTATGCGAGAAAACGTAAAATTTGTATCTCTATTAAAAGTGATAAATTGGTCTTGCCCAAGTGCAAGACGCGCCTCGTAAATTGGAATTTATTTCTGTATATGCCCTTCCTCTTGACTCGTATTAACTGAGGGCTTCCGCGGCTGCGGGAATGAAAATGTCTTGAACTCTGCAGATATTTTTAACAACCTGGCGCTATTTTTACGGGTACACAAGTGGGGCAATTTGGTAAGAGATGTGGGCGCTAGTTCATGGAAAAGTAAACAGTCGCGGCCAGCCTCGGTAAGACAACTCTTGGTATAAGGGACATTAATCTTGGCTCCCATACCCTGCGTCTTTTGTTCAAAAAAAAAAGAAAAGAAAAGAAAGAAAGAAGGATCCATATTTTTGGAATGAGAGGACCAGCATTATTCCGCGTCTCGTACATAGAACTGCCTTTGTGCAATGATTTATGCGCTTCCCTATTGTCCATTGACACGACATACGAGGGTTTTGCCATGTGCACCACGCATGAAATCGCACTCGTATCAATCAATCACACGGCCACCGTGGACGTTTCTAGTGCACGTGTGATTAATGTCCATCGGCCCACTTACAAGGTGTGGGACTCTACACTGTTCCTATCAATGTCCCACTTTTCTTAATAATTATATCGCACTTGATACTAAATCATAAATCATGACCTGACTCCAAGGATAGATATGACCATGGCAATATATACGTACATTGGAAAAACAGAAATTTTTGGTTAAAATAACCAAACCTATAGAAATTAAGTTATTTCAACCACATTTTGGTTATGTTGAACATTTTTATTTTGGTTGACAGATACGCCATTATTTCAACCAAATATTGAACCATACCAAACGTATTTGGTTACTTCAACCATTGGCCTTCCTAATTGGTTGAATAAAAAATCATTTTGGTTTGTTCAACTAAATAATTTTTTTCAAGTGTATATACATATAGGAACAATTCCGATTCCTCTCGAGTAAAGTGAGCTGATTTCATATTCGAGCTCCGGCAGATGCCAATTAAAGTGGCTGATGTCATAACCAATTGCGTCAGCTCTAGAGCCATCCATCAAGTGATTAGTCTCGCGTAATTACCGCAACAAGAATAACAGCGAATGTGTGCGGGCCGTCGAAGATTCGCTTCGGAGTTCCTTTCGACATTGGCATTGGAGGTGACAAAAAGTCAGTGGTCCTTGGCATATCTTTGGGAAAGGGGGACCCCCCAAAAGAAAATATTGCGTCACGTTTCTGCGCCCACGTGGCGGCCATAACCCTATAAAGGTCTCGTGTGCTAGCCACAGGGCGCGCCCAGCAACGTTTGGTCGCGATTCTGTGTGATCGGAGTCATCTTGTATTCAGCAGCCTTCAAGCTCTTAGCAAGTTAGACAACAAAGGCGGCTGCCACAATCCGACCTTTTATTACCGGTAAAGTCAGTCTCAATGGCTATCGACTCAGCATGACTTGACTCAGGTACAGGCTACCAAATAGCAGTTATTTGTGAGTGCGTCAAGAACCGGACAGGAATGACAAATTGTTTAGAATGCATTTGGCGCCGGAGAAAATATTGACTATGCTAATACCCCATGTCCATGCAATGTTGGAAATTGCTGGCAACCGTCATTTAGTAGCTGCATCCAGATTTGCATTTGGGCCGTATAACTGCGTTTCATGCTACAAAACACTTGTTTTACAGCGCTGATTTGCAACAATAATAAAAACCCCAAAAAACCACTGGGGGAATAACAGGCCTGGCAGCCAGCTTTCTCATAACCTTTTGCAGCGGTTCACTTCTGATTATGAAGTGTAAAACTGAATAAATATAACTGTCAAGGCTAGAACACGGGACCGCTTTGTATTCTCCAATCCTATATAGCCCTTCCCCCCCGTCCCCAAATGACCTCCATGAAGCGCACAAGCTGGGGGTCCGGTATAACACAGCTACATCACAACGTGCGTTATGGCTGCCAGCCTGTTGGACGATAAATTATTTCCAAAAGAAGTCAGGTCACCAAAAAACAACAACTAGCCGCATGAACATGTGGCACACCGATAAACAAAGTCCGAAACGACGGTCCAGCACCAGGTGATAAAACATCGAGGATCGGTTTGACGCGATCACAACATGAGACCACGTAATGCTTCGCATACATCTTTTTTCATTGTGTCATTAAACTGTAAATCGTCCGGTGTGGTCACCAAACTTGGACGTGGAATGTAATCGAATGCGGCTTTCACTTCCGGATAACGTGACGAGAACTGCCGCGTTCATCAAAGCCCATCCCCCCAGCGATGATACTGCATACTACTTCAGTGCAGATAGACTCGAAATCCCTGGCCAGATACAGAGGAGTCTATTGTTCGGGAGTTATGGCAGCACTGGTTACATCGGGGGGCTATACGAGCCAGATTCATAATAATGGCCCAGTGGTCAGGTCGCTATCCTGATATATACCGCTGTAGAGATGGGTTTAAGCCCACGGGCTACTCATGGCCTATTTTATGATGCGCTGTCAGGCTTGGGGCAATTTTGGCCACTCCATTAAATACGGGGAAGAGGGACGGCATCCCAAAAATATACTACGCGAAATTACATCTTCGGTTTGTGGCATGTCACAATTTCACTACTGTATGCAGGTATGCCAAGTTCATCGAGTTCGGACACTGCATGGCAACAAAAGTTCAAACTAATATATTACAGTAATATGTACATTTGAGAGTGTGTACCCCCTTGGCGCAATATGTCACTCAAATGAATTACACTGCATGCAGTTACGTGGTCAGGTGTTATGATCTCATCGGGGTACAGGAACCACAGTGGGTAGTAACCACATTATTATCACAAGCAACTTCCAGACAGCGCCTGATTAATAGCTTCAATTATGTGGGAAGTTTTTTAGCGCTCGCTGGCGATGTTTACAAACGTCAGCCCGACATATTTTACGTATTTAAAAATATATACGTATATATGAACACTCCATTCTTTCTCTCCCCCATTTCTCTCATACAGCGCAGGGTCATATTGCCCTGTACAGTATTATACTGATCGAAAAATTAGGTCGGAATAGCTAATAAATGCTAGTGTGTGACATCAGACTTCAGAATGCATCCAGTTGGTATCAACAAGCAGCACCGGCCTGAGGCTCTTATCCATTCGGAGCACGCCTGTCGAGCTTTTTGCCAATTACAATCGCCCTGCGTGAACACAATCTCAACCCTCCCAGACGCGGATTGAGTCGTCCTGCGCGCTTCATCAAATTCCCTTCCGATAAAAATCACTTTCATTTTCAGGCCCCAGCAGCAGCTCCCGTGCGCTCCGAGAGCTTCTACCAATATTATTTTGCCGTGGACCACCCCTTACCCCCTCAGGCCGCCATTTTTTTCCGTTATATAGAGGCTCTTGGCTTCGAGGGATGGGCTTTTTTACACGCAGAAGTTGTCTTTCAGGGCGTTTCCTGGTCACTCCCAGTCATCGATGGCTTCTGGTTAGGACTGTGCGATGACTGATTTACATATCGATATTGCATTAATATTGACAAAATATCGCGAATATCGGATTTCAAAATATCAGAATCGTCGCATTCTAAGGGGGAAAATAATATCGAAATATTTAGTAGTTCCAGCTGATAAGCGTGACTCGTGGCGGCGCTTTCAATTGGGCCAGATTCTTGCCTAATGCCAATCAGCTGTATCTGGCTGATATATGTGACCTCGGCTTATTTTCCGAGAGGGTGGTGCTAATAAGGGATTGTCGGCACACTTTCCGCTTTCGAGGCTTTCAATTAATATTAATTCGTGGGGAGCAAAAAATACATAAAAAAGTGTAACTGCGAACTTTGGCCTGTGCGGTTATCTATTGTCTGCGCGTTGGCATGACATGGAGCGATATTTTCCCTTTGATCATCGATGCCCTCCGAACCAGTGGTTGCAAATAAATCCGGCTGCGGTGGTGAAATTGAAAATCAACCGACGGCATTGCATAATATTGTTTTGTGCCAATATATGTGAACGTCTGGCAAACTTCATTTCGCTAATATAATCTGCGATTCACAACCAAGCAAACAGTGGCTACAACAATCTGAACTAATCCCCTCCGGCCTTGCCCTTCGTCACGTTCAATGCGATAAATATTCGGACACTATTGGTGTTGATTATTGTGAGTCTTCAGGCAATTTTTGCCAACTTGTGCAGTCTGCTCTCGAAAAGAGTCGAAAATCTAGCCAATATTGGCCCCAGGCAAGCGACTCTGCGCCATAATGTTTCGTCGGCTGGTTCTTGACGAAGTTTACTTCAAGATGGGCAAAAAAAAAAAATCACCACACAGGACCTTTCACTGGACAAGTTGAATCGTCCTTCTTTATAACAGTTATATCGCATGCAAAAGCAGCCAGAACTTGAGTCAGAAAAAAAGTTACACTATATCATGGTGGTTGAGGTCGCAGCAGGAGGGACCATTATTATCCAAGACCAAGACTGCACGTGGGTTTCATTGTCTTGGTGTGGTATGTGTGTGTGACGGGTGGGGGTTCTTCCCTAGACCATGTCAAATGGTGCTTTATGGGCACCCGTTTCCTTTTATCCTTTACGACCATCTGCAAGAGGTTCCCAACTGTTGCCCTCGACAATCCACTGCCCCCAGTGGCCAGCCAAGCTTTAGGGGAATGATGGCAGCACATGAGTCATTATGCAAGCGCCCCACCCCTCCGGCACGGCTTGGTACATGTCACACTGTTATGACATTGATGAAGGTTTATTAGATGGAATCAGGCACGGATTGGCGGAATCAACCATCAAGGCGGATGACGTCCTACGTGTTGCGTCGCTAAAAATCTGCATTGCTGATAATGTGGTGGCCGAGAGATGGCGAGGGCTTTATACCCATTTTGATACCCATTTCTACAGGAGTGACTCAGGCCTGCGACGAACAGCCGGCTGCGACGCCCAAGGACTTACCTGCAAAGAAAAGCAATCTGTTTTTAGACGCGTACTGACGCTTCCCCCCGAAAAATGGTTCCTGTCATATTTCAAATTTGGGGGCGATTTTGCGACAGCCCCTCAAGCACTGGCTGCCGTGCTGACACACGGCTGATAAGCGATTTATTGGCCTTCCCCCACCCCTCCCTCGCCCCAGTCATCCTCTACTCCTTTGTTTAATATATAACCGCCAATAGCTTTTGCCACAAAGTTCCATTGTAATCTTCAAACGGTCAGGCCTCTCACTGCAATGAGTCGTTTTGTTGGGCTGAAACGAGCACGTCGCGACTCGTAACCCGCGAACATGAACATTTTGGAAGATCTAGTTTTATTATGCCCGAGCCTCGTTACGATTATTATTGCGGCTGCGTCAGGTGATTACCGTGAAACAGTGCTGGGAGACTGCAAAAAAAAATTATATCAAAATGGGGGCAGTTCTTTTAGCCAGGACACCTGAACAGAGCCTGTAATGATGTGTACACCTTGTGATAGATGACCTCTGACTCAACTGGATCACGCAGTGTCATATGGTTCACACTAGTAAAACCCGGTTGCAACAAAGTTAGTTATATTTTTTACGTTACCCCGTGATAGGGCCAAAGTTTGTTATTTTATTATCTCATTTTATATTTACAATTTCACTATTAGTTTTTGTTATTGCACAATTTTATATTGTTAATAATCTCATTCTTTTGTGTTATTTTACTTTTTGTGTGTTTACATATTTGTTTAAATTTTAAAATTGTCACATAATTCTATTATTTTATTGACTTTAAAAGTTTAAATCGCACGCTCACGATTACTCGCGCAACCAAAGCCATCTACCGGCGAACACCATCTACCATATCATTTTGATTACTATTATTCGCGATTGCGCGTGATTCTCCACACCGTACCATTTCGCGATTTCGTGATTACACGACAAGTGATCCTGAACTGTATGCAACCGGGTAAGCCCGAGAAAGGTAAGTCCCAGCCGCGGATTACATCAAGAAAAGGGGATTTTGATAAAGAGGCGGGAAAGTAAACGTGGCCGTATCCCGCCGGTATCTTCGAAACAAGGTAGGCCTGTAGTTACAACCAAGTCGGTGCGCATTCCCAGACGGGGGAAAAGGGAGTGAGAAAGAAATTCGCCTGCACTAAGATGGCTCCGGGCAATGGGCTTGGGCGAAAGAAGCCATTTCGAAAACATTTCCGTTGGCTCTGGGAATGGGATGCGGGACTGTAAAGGGGCTTAATGCGCAGTTCCGCAGGTTAAAGCTGGTTACAGAATCCCTGAGGCAGACACACGAATGGAGGACCTTCCGAAATTCAACCAGCCGTAAAACTCACCCTTCCGACTCCTCTTCTATCACGGCACTCTAGTTTTCCAGCAACAAAGTCATCTATTTTTTTTCTTCTCAGGTTCCAACTATGCATCCTGATTATTCTCAACAATCAGGCACGGTTATCATACTGGGATAAAAAAATAGCCGATTTTTCGCAAAATTTACTGATTACACGCCCATTTGATAAAGGCAGCCAACCTAATCTAAGGTTTCAAAGAGCTGCTTCCATTTGTGAGACTTTCTTTCAGCTGGCTCCACTGACAAATGGGTAGCCATTCACTCTAAGACCAGTAGAAAAAGGGCAAAAAAATCCAGTAGCTTTAATGGAAACTCACCGATTCATAGTATATGGATACACTCTTGAGAAGTGTTCAGCAATGTTCATCAATAGAAAATAATCAGGTTATAATCACGCTGGCTAATTTTAATTCAAATCGAATTTTACGCCCAGGCCTAACTCCCCGGTTCAACTTGATTTGGTCGGATGCCACCCCTTGCGTTTCTCGCTAAACCGAACCTAATAGGTAATGACACCAGATTGACGTTGATGACGCTACCTTTGACACGACGCGGATTTGCGCTCGAGGTGTGTTTCAAGTTAGGAATATAAAAAATGTTACAACTTGGAGGTCAATAGTCTGGCTTTGCACGTCAGCTGATAGCTATCATGACAACAACAAATAACAGGCCTCTTGATTCTTATCCGAATAACACACAACATACACATGAGTCTAGTATACCCAAAGGGAAGAAAAAGGAATCCAGTCCGCCTCTCTCTCACGTCAGATCCGCCGCGATTCTTTCCTTGACAGATACCCCTCCAGGCCACCACCCCACCCTAGTTTGAAACAGAGCTGGGAATCTTGCCAGATTCGCATCTTGGGTGGCAATGGACTCGGCGAAATAATCACTCAATATGTACGGCAGGGAAAAGAAAATAGGAAGAAAACTCAAAAAAATACAAGAATAAGAAAAAAAATAGCGTTGGTTTTAGCGACCTGATGATTAATTCATGATGAAACGGGCGGATGAAGTAAACAAGTTTCTCACATTGCTCCAGTGAATTCAAATCACTTCGAAATGTCCACCGGTTAGGTAAAGCGTATCCATACTAATGAGGACGTAACTTGAATCGCCAATTTTATTTCATGCGCAATGGCTCAGGTGAGGAAAGCCCATAAATAACGTCATTGTTTTTGTTCCCAGATATAAATCTCGCACCTTGATTGCTCCTATTATTTCAGTCCAATTATCCTATTACAGTCAGAGCTACTTGTAATACACGCCCCAGGCTGTTTTACAACCAGCATTGTCGTGAAAAGTGCGCCGCATTGCCACAAAACTCTAAAAATGTTTAGGTAAATAAACCAAATAAAAGTTTTGTTGATGCAACCAACATTTTGGTTGCTGTGGTTAACGCAGTAGGTTGGGTTGAATAAATATTTTGTTGAAACAATCGTACCTGTCAACCAAAATATTTGGGTTAGTTCAACCAACTTAAATTTTGGATGAAATAATATTTCTTTCAACCAAATAGTATTTAATTTGTTTTTTTTTTTTTTTTTCAGGGTCGAACATCAGTTCATATATCCAATTGCGCTAATACACTCTTTGTGTGCCACCATCTTGTATTTGCACTGTTCCACAAAATGGCACCTTTCGAATCCGGAAAACGCGCCTTGTTTTTCCCCTAGGGCTTGCCTATATATGCCTATCTTTACGGCCTGCGCTCAGGTGAAAATGAGGGCTGTTGAGAAGCCCGGAAACATGAATAATAAAGAACGGTTTCATTGTGCGGCCGCTTCATTACGCGATCTTGCGTCAACACACAAAAGCCCGCGGACGCTTTTCTCTCGGGGATATGTCGCGCCGGATTATACACTGTTATTGAGCTAACTGGCCCGGATTTTTTGTTATTTTTTAGAGCCCAGAAATTTTTTGGGGTCTGAATCTTCTTTCCGTATTCGCTTCAATTAGCTGGGACCAAAATCACGAGGCCAACACTTCCAATTATGAAACACAATGGCGCTTTATCGCGCGCCTCACGTGTATGGTATGCCACGGGCATGGGGGGAAAAAACGGAGCAAATATTTATTCAAGTCTTAAGGACCTTAAACTCGGAACTTTGCTTGCTTGATAAAATATTTTGCTGGTGAATGTCAAGAGGGTTTGTGCACACATTCTGTTGGCTGCCATGCGATTGTGCGTTCTTTGTTTGCTACTCCGAATTTGGCTAATTAAATTAACACATACTTGCCCATACCTGACGCCTACGCTATGTCACTGTACTGCAACAAATGTCAAACTTATTTTTAGTCAGGATTTCCGTGGTATAGGCCTATCACCAGGTCGACTGGCAGTAGCTTCATGCAGAACCAATGTGCCTCCGCCGAGAATCGAACCCGGGTCCACGCTCTGAGAGCATGTGTTCTGCCACTGAACTACAAAGGCTGGAAGGTTCTCAATTTTTTTTTTTTTTACAACGTGCAGAGTGCACTGCGAGTCCACACGGTGAAGTTGCAACGGGCCCATTATTTACGAACAAGTTTCAAGGTCCAAGGTTGAGGCCTGGAGGCAGACGGGACGCCAGGAATCCCGGCAGGAACGGGTCATATCTAGGAGGACGTGCCACATACATTCAAATGCAACTCGAACAGGTATCGACTGGATGAGATTACGTTGCTGACATGTAGGCGTCGCCCACCGTGTGTGTGTGTTTTTTGCCGGTCATCCGTAAGGACTGGCTGTGAGTGTTTTAAAGTACCGGCTGTCACACAGCCCTCACTCTGGAGAGGATTTCAGACTCCATAAACGGCTAGAGCTGCTCAAGTGGGCCCCCGAGTAAAACGTCTCGAACACGGTAGAAAAAAACGGGCCAAAAAATACGCGAATAAAACTATCAAGTAACCAAGGACGGGCGGCGATGCGATAACCTCGACCCTTTGGAATTGAAGTGCCGAATCGGCCGACTGCCCCACTTATCTCGCTTTTATCTCATAATTGGGGTATTGTACCGCGCCGGTCTAGGATACAAAAAAAAATAACGGAGGCAGATAAGTTGAATTTATTGCATCCCTGATTATATGCCTGGGCTTCCCTATCCTATGGAAGCATCCACGGTCGATACTATCACCGCGATGGGTTTCTGGGTGCTGACCACCTGCTGGGTCCGGAAGCCATTTCTCATCTGGGTATGGTGTTTCTCAAGGCGCTCACTCAAAATCAGGATTCGGCGCCTTCCTTTGGCATCGTTAGCCAAGAGTACTGCAACACTACCTGCTCAAAGAGGGCTTGGGATACAGTTTGGAGGCGCCATTCCAGTCCAATGGATCTGGAGGGAAACGTGCGGCCATGTTGTTCTGGAGGCAATATCCAGCCCAATGTCTGGTTCTAACCTGTCTGAATGAGGCAGTCTGAGTACGTCACACAGATTTTCGCCCTTTTCACCTCTACACCAAATACCACTCCTCATACTGTAATTTTTTACCCTATACAGACTTATTACATTTTAACATATACATGGTGTTTCAAGTTCGTGGGGTCCAGGTGTGGTCTTTTAGTTATAGGAAATTTCGCTAAAAGCTGGCATTTTTTGTAGCTTGTTGTGCCCCGATTCAAGGGTGCCCTATTCAATATCCACTGCTACATTCGACCACCTGATAGTACGTACTGTACTGAGGCACCGGGATCGGGGCACATACTCTACAAAGAACTACTTCGAGCGACATTAGTGATAAATAAAACTACCCACGAACTTGGAACACCCTGTACGTATAATTAATCTACCAATAAAAGTGCACGGACCCCATTTCCCCTTGCATTAATAATTTTACTATCAATCTTTATTGATATGAGCACTATCCTCACCCATGATCCTCACAGACGAACCCCCACGTCACGACCCGTCACACTGGTATCGACTCCCCAAAGTCCCATACCTGGTCGTTACGACGCTGTCCTCCACCCCCTGAAGCAAGTTGCTCATTAAACACCTCGTTGTTTTCCAAAGTGCATGGCTATTCACGGGCGCTGCATCCGCTCTTGAATGGCCGCATTCGGCCTGCACTTGCAGCTCTTTTCCCCCTACCCCACCTCACACCGATTACACCACTCTGCCCGCTAATTTCCGCTACAGGGGCTTGGCAAAATGAGCAGCCTGGATGCCACTTGTAACTTGCAACTAGTTCTAACTGCCATGCAAGTTTCTGCAGGCTCATCACCCCGAGGACACCCACTGCTCTCTACCGAGGAAAAAAAGATTCAGTGGAACACAAAAATGGCGGGTGTGCCTCAATTACAGTGTTCGACACCTTGTTCATTAGCAAAACGTCGGAGGGGAAAAAAAAACAGAAGATGGCTAGCCTCACGTTGGCCTTCTCTCAGTACGTGACTTTTCATCCTGCACTCTCTCAGCACCGAAAAGACGCCCTCTTCACACGTGCTGCCAGCCCCCATCACGTGCCTCCATTAATCCAACAGCCTCCGGGCCCGGAAAGAAGCAGAAGAGGTTCCAAGCCAGAAAAAAAAAGAAACTAGCCCGTTTCATCTGGCCACCTTGGCGCCATTACACCTTTCTAATGGGGGTCCCCACCCACACGACCAAACAACGAACGTTTTCTAAGCGATTTTCTTCCACTTTGGGCGCAATTGCGGTTGGGGACTCTGATTATTCCCAGGCCTGGAATTGAAACAATCGTAAACCCTAGAGTTTCGATGACACCGTGTAATGAAGACAACCCCATCCAACCTAGGCAATGTTTAGGGACTTCAATCCCATCGGTATAGTAATCAGGGAGCAGCACCGAACTAATTAAAGGCATAATTAGGCCATTTCTCAGATCGGCCTGACACTATACCCCTCTGGAAGCTCCTCGGAATTAATCTCCGAAAGTGCACGGGAAAGCAGCTTTGGACTTAGAGAGGACTCGGGGAAAAAATAATAATGGAGTGAATCTTTTGCTGACTCTGGCAACACTTTTCCTTATCGACTCTGCAATGTTTAGATGACTCCTACACCGAGGGGTAGAAGAATAATGCTCATAACTTGAAAATCAATTCAGACAACAATACATTCATAAAAATTTCCATAATGTGTAGGCTATGTAGGAGCAATTTAAACTGATCTCAATCTTGTAATTTCAGAGCTGAAAAATTATTCGCGAGTAATCTAACGCATCTGCGTATTACAAACTCGTGACGCCATTGTGTAGTTTATAAAATAAGACGTAAGTTTAGCAAAAGCTAAGGCCGCGATATTGTCACGGCTCATATTGTTCTCCCCTTTTTTTTGGAGTTAACCTGAAATTTTTACTTGACTAGAAGTACCCGGTGGGGAAACTTACGACGTCGTTGATGCTATCAGTCGAGCAGGACCTGAGAAGCTGGAAGCACACGTACCGCACGGCCAAGAATTATTAGCGGCACGTAAACAGCGTTTATCTAGGCTCGATTATTTCCCGGAAGCTGCACACACCGATTACGATAAGAAAGTTTTTTTAAAAAAATATCTCTCTCCATTTCTAGAGTATTTTTTGGGTCCTACTTTTTCGAGACCATCAAGATGCATTCAAGGGTTCAATCTCTGCCCCCATTGAGGTCATCCTAGCATGACCACGCACCTCATCTGAACTCGTGCATCCTTGGCCAGATGCATCAGCACACACCTTTACATTACGTCACCATTTTCTGCATCACCCCCCAAGGCCTTGCAAGCACGACACCCGCCAAATAGACGAAACCATGCATTTTTTTTTTCAGTAAATATTCCCCAGGCATTGTGTTAGCGCTAGCAGCCTACGCTCTGGACTAAAAGGTTATGCAGTTGACTTGGAAACTATTACTCTTCGCCCGTGCAAGTTAGTCAAAGGGATTACAACCCGCATATAAATGGGCTCATTTGGGAAAACGCGGGGTAAAAAAAAACACACACACACGAGTCGCGACTTTTAGCGCAATAATCATGGAACAACAACAGCCAGCCAGTTGACGAACGATTTGCATGTCCCGGGGTTTGAACTTTCATAGCTCGAAAATTGGCCGCCATCTTTCTTCGGCTCCGGAACGCGATTAGGAGAAGGAGGAGGAGGGCAGGAAATTCTTGGCACGATTGCCGTGCATGGGCAATGCGCAAACCCGGATGTTCTCCATTCCCGCCAATCGATGCCAAAATCAGGCTCGCTTATTTACGACTAAATGCTAATGAAAAAAAACAAAAAAACAACAACATCTAAGATCAAAATTATGCTGTCACGACGTCTCTGGAACTTGTTTTGTGTGGATGCCCTTTGAAACTCAGGGGTCTGATCTCGATAAGGCGGTCCTGAGCCAAGGTTGGCCTCCGGAAATTCTTGCAAATTTTTGTGCATAAAAATTATTGCTCATTAAAATTAATTTCTGCTCGTCAGAAATTAATTTCTGTTCACGAAAATTAATATTTTGATACTAAAAATAATATTTCGATATTAAAATTAAAAATTTCGATATTAGAATTAAAAAATTATATGAAAATTAATGTTCGCATATGAAATATAATTTGGTGCATTACAAATAATTTATTGCTTTAAAATTAATTTGTGTATTAGAATTGATTGTTAGTGTGTATTACGATAATTTCATATAGGTACAAATTAATTAGTGCGTATAAGTAAAATCTGACGATAAAATTCAACTTGGCGTCAAATTCCAAGGGTGCCAAAATGTTTGCCTCATTATGCCATTGTTTCGACTTGGAAGCAACGTAACGAATTGGAACGCGCTGACGCATCAGCCAAGCACTGCGTGCGAGAGAAAAAAAAAATCCAACGCAGATCTGCTCGCACGGTACGCCTCATTTGAATGGAATGGACTAAAGGAGCAGCACTAATCGAGTCTGACTCTGATGTCGGATAAGCGTAAAAAACTAATGCTTTTCAAAGGGAGCATACCGAAGTGTCGCACAATCTATTTCCTCGGCGATGTTCCTTTTCGCCCCCCGTGTGTGTGTGCACCAGGCAGCTAACAAATTACATTCCGCGCAGGTGCGTGCACGTGATTTACCACAAATGCGACGGAAATAGCGAGCAAAAATTCCGCTGCTGGTATTTTTTTTGTACTGGATTATCGCATCGAGGGTTACAATTCATCGGATGTCGCGGACGTCTTTGAATAAACACAAGGGTGCGAAACATACGTTGTAATGTAAGGAATGCAGGCAATGTGGGCATATTTTCATATTTCGCGGAACCACACACCCACACACACACGCGTCCTTTTATGATGCTGCTTTTGGCCTCCTGGGCTTGAGCGGAGGTTTTATGATGGGTGACTTTAAATTATGGCCATGATTTATGGCGCTCGTGAGGATATTTTACTTTTGCAGCATCATTGCACTGGCCGTGACCTCCACGAATTCTAAATAAAATGTACCGGTGCAGCATAGATCTTGAGTGTGTCTAGTATGACTCGAAGTTGTGATGAATGTGTCACATACATGCGTCCCCATTCAATAATAACTACAGCAACATAGCGACTGAATAAGAGGACAATGCTTTAGACAAGAACTTATTGTGTAACACGTTCATAAACTTGGGAACAACATTGGTACCGTCGAGTATTTCATAACAAGTTAACGGATGGCATCATAAAAACACAAAACAAAACAACAAGGCCAGTTCCTCTCTCCGCCTTTTGTTTATAAGGCGATAACTATTACAAAATTATCATAATAGTACCATCTCATTCTTGATTTGTGGCGGGGTCATTACTAAACCCAAGTTACAAGAAATAAGTTACCTAAAGGCTGTAAATTTTACAGGACATGTTTCTCAAACCTATGCGCATTTAGGTGTTTATGAAATACATTTATGGAAATTTATTATTGGGGTAAAAAGCAACAATAATTTCTGTCAAGACAGCAAGAATCACAGTTACTTTCCATCACATCCTTGGAATTAATGTACCATGCCAGAGTACAGTGCATTATGCACACATAGCTGGATTGATCGCAATGCCCTGGCACATGAGGAATGTCAACTCAGCACGACTTTTATGACGACATTCACACAGCACATGTGGTGATCGACCCGTACAGAAAACGCGCGTTAACAAATTATTCAAGGATGTAATACTTATTCTAGAAAATCTCCCGGAATCATGCATTAGAGTCTTCACTTCACGCTGCGTTACCCACGACGCAAAACGCGCACATCGGGTAGTAACCCATTTTTACATCAGTTGGGCGTTTCCCTCGTTATGCATCATGCCCTCCTCTTACAAGTGCCAACTAACTTGGGGAGCCCACGTCGTAAAATCGCACGCCACAGGTTATTGGAACCACCATTCCCGTCTGGCCAAGTTTCCCACACAAAAAAGGGCATCCTTTGTGCACCCACTGATTGAATGATAATATTGCTGTTTTCGGCTCAATCGGCAAATATTTTGATGGCTTGCAAATGGCATTCACATATGTTTCGCTCACACGTGGCCAGTCTGATGAGCGACGATTGGTTTCAATTTTGACGATTCACTTGTTATTGGCACATGAGTGTGGCTAACCGATTCATACACCAAATTACGTCTGTTCTACCATTTTTTCCCCCCCAAGTTGGAAACAGCGATATTTTGATATAAGCGATATTTTCTTTATGATCGATGTTTTAAATTTTTTAAATGATATATCGATGATTTAACTGGAAAATTGTTATATCGAAATTTTAAATATTTGCCATATCGATGTTCGATATGAAAATGTCCATATCGGCACAGCCGCAACCCGAGATATGGCTGGCTATCTTCAGACGCCTTATCTCGTGGGTGTTTCCGCTCAAGACGCACGTGTTACAGCCAGGAAAAGTGCGCCGTTAGTCCGTCACAAAATCAAGCAATGACACTGCGCACATAATACACCTGTGCCACGATTATAGGCCATCAAACCCTAAACTCTCTAGTCCCACGGGAAGAATATTTTTCCGCTCTACTCAGCCGCGGCTGGTAATGGCCAAGAATAATTATCGCAACAATTCAGCTCCTCAAGATGACGCAACACCACCCCGGAACTCCGGGTGCCAACCAAGTAATTTCAAATTAGCTTTACGATAATGTGTTTTTTTGTGTGCACCAAATAGAAATTGCGCGTCATCTACCCCCACGAATACCACGATGCAAGTGTATTTTACCCCTTTTTTTCTGACAACCCCCCAAGTAACGCGAGTCTGGCAACTTTTCCGTTCGCTTCACTACCACAATGCATATCCTATTAGCGCTGCCAGTGTGGCGTAAATCAGCCCACCCTCCCCCACTAGCCCTGGTAATTATGAGACGCTTCGTATAATTCCTTTGCACGAGCGGCAAAGTAGCTCTGCCAGGAGCAGCATTCCTGGTTGAAAATGTAAGCAAAACCTGACAAAAATTGCAGGTAATGTTGAGGTAAATCATTGTCGACAGAAGCAGAATCCTCCCCTGCTGGGCTTTCCTAGTTGACAAAGCAAAGTCATCCGCAATCACCGTCGTCTGCCAGGCATAACGAGGAAAACCTGGCTTGGCAGGTCCACCCAAACTTTCCCTAATGATACTATGGTACAGAATAGTGTCCTCCTGCCACCCCGCTGCTTATTATCCGGCCTGGGGAACACAAACAAAACGTTTGGTATAGTTGGGAGCCATTTTGTTTTCCTGACCCACATGGTGACTCACTGTCTGCGCAATCGCCTAAAAATGTCACCACTCTCAAAGGGTCAAGCAGAAAATGACACGGAAATGGCATGGCCACTAATGACGTGCGATTTCCTGACATTCCACTGACCTTTTTCTAACACCACTCGAGATAAGTGTATTTTTATGCCCCCCTTCTCCCTGAGACCCGACGCCGCCGGTGGAAAAATATTTCCCTTATCGGCATACTTTGCCACGGAATGTGATCGTCCTTAACAACTCCTGGCCACCGGAATCTGTTTTCTTGCCTAACCAGCCAATTACATGTCTATATCATTCTCAGGCACGCAGCCTGATCCTGGAAATATCTCATGATTTTTCCACCAGCACAACCCGAATATTAATAAATTAAAATATATAGGGACCACCCCCATTGACTCATTACTCATCATCCGCAAGAGTTACATATAGCAGTGGTGAGTCAATGTTACGCACTTGAGGGGGCTGTGATTGAAGAGCGTTTCGCCATATGCGGTAAAGTTACGACTCCTGCAACACCAGATGAGACATCTTGGTTACGAAAAAAACAAGTTGCAGGAGTGAAGAGCTCCTATTTAACCAGTGATTGAGCAACACTCCAAATAAGGTCCAAGTGCCACTCCTGTGACGCCCCAACTGCTCTGGATAGGATGACAAAGCTGGGTATAAGCTTTGCAAAGGGGGGGGGGGGGTACGCACATTCCCTTATCTGGTACTTAATAGGCAGTCAAGGTCATGCAAATAGACGCCGACAGATTTTAGCATATATTGACAGCTTCCTCGTGTAATCAATTAACCCCGTTTTATGCAGATTAGAGCGCAAAAAAAATCGAGGGGGTCTGCAAATCTGCGCGGTTACAATGCAGCCAAAGGTCACGAAGGTCTAGGCGTGTGTTTGTTTGCGAACCTCGGGCAAGGTCAAACCGTTCACGAACGAGTTCACGGCTAAACGGCGCCTCAAAACGTCGCGGAATATTAATTTCTCCTATATTGCAGACCCATTCCTATATAAACCGGATTTTACCCACCAGCAGCTACGGACACGTACTCCATTTTCCTTCTCAGGACCCCTAGAAATTTCAGCAGNNNNACCCCCCCCCCCCCCCCCAACTTCATAAATCATCTTTGGCATCCAGGCCTGCAATGCTGAATACACCTGTCAAAATCCTTTATTAGTCCACCGGGTCCATCGCACGTGCCGTCTGCACCTCTCCAATCAATCACATGCTGACCGTCGTACACCTGTACCCTCCCAATTTTTTTTCGCGCAAAACACCAGAAAAAGAGAGAGCGTGTTCACATAAATGCGAAGGGCGTGCCTCCATTCGGCAGACATCTGCTGGCATAAAACACTGGGCTTATCGCACCCCATTTTTTTTAAAGCGAACTTTCTGTACCACAAGCAGGTGTACTCGTGCAAATATTTGTGCAATTTCAAATTTTTATACAATTTGTATTTTAAAAATCTGCAAAATTGTGGCGAAACTATTTTAATAGACACGTTATATTTCCATCAATGTCCAAAAATTTCATAGAAAGAAACCTCGATTCATCGTTTTTGTCGGAACAAAAACAACGATGGATCCGGGTAAACGATACATCCGGGAACGATAGATCGCGGTTTCACTGTATATTGTTGCCCAAATATTAGCATAAGCGTTTCCTTATATAGAATGTTCGAAAAAAAATGGTAAGGGCCGGTTTTTCTTGCCAAACATTTTTCTAGCTAACACATAACGGAAAGCTGGTGTACTTATGCAAATATTTGGTATCTCGAGCGTGGTTCATTCCACTAGTCCCAGCCAGTATACCATCCAATTTGGCAATGCCTAATGATCTAAATACGATCAGAACAGTCGGTGCCTTAGGCGCACAAATTCGGTTCCAAAACCGGAGTTACCGGTTGAATCAACCCGAGTGTATAACCTCAACCTCTTGGCCCTCCCAAACATGGCCGAATCAAACTGCACTTTTCTAGTCACACTCCACTGATTTCAAATGCCCATTAACAGCTTCCTTCTTGCTCATACCTTCCCTATGCACTTACATAATAGTCTCCCAACACCTCCCGTCTCATTCCAATTCATCAGACCTTCACCCAGCCATTGGAATGGGCGTTGCCTTTGTTAGGCTCTTTATGGGTAAAAAAAAGAAACCTAAAAAAAAGATCAGCAGCCGCCAGACTGCTTTTGGCCTGTCTTTTTTTTTCTTTGAAGTCTATTCACACTGCTGGCACACATATCCCAACAAGGTGTGCCCAAATCATTCTCCCCGCCGCCCCTGGTCATTCACACGCACTGCCAAAACGGGCCACCTTACATGGCACAAAGAAGCGCGTAATTGGACTTTACGAGCGACGCGTAATTCTTGGGAGTAGAACAAACGGCCTACAAAACACTTGAGCAATTAGGCCTAATTGTCGGCCGCCTTTCCCAGTATTTAAAAAGGGGATAAAGCCAAATCTAGATGGCATGTGTGGGGAGGATAAATCTGTTAGGTTTTTTTTGGCGATTTTTTTGTGCTTCAGGCTTGGCAACAGGTCTCTTTTTTAGTGCAAATTCCATTTGTGCCAATCCTGATGGGGGCTATCTTTACAGCCTGCTGTATTCGCAACACTAAAACGTGCGTTCCGTCCGCATTACATCAGTCCGGACGTGCTTATTGCATTCCCAGAAACGGCCAGTTCCCTTCAATAACAGCCCTTTTTCGGGAGAAAAAAATAGCCGCTCTTCTTTTAACGACCGACCTCGTTTTTTAAAACAAAAAAAAACGTATGTGCACATGTTTATCGGGAGATAAAGTGTCAATCGCACCGGGCGCAGGTATGCAAGCGCGCAAGCTCACCTGCTTCGGCGCACACCAACACTCCGAACACGAGGACCACCAGTGACCACCTGAACATGATTGGGCTTCGTCCCATGTGACCAGTCGAAACGGAGATTCAGCAACGTCGACAACCGACCATGCTATCACATCGTGCGTTCCGCTTTGAAAACCCGCGCTCAAAAAATTGGCCAGACCACACCACCGGTCGGTCTTCCCACAGGAACCTCTGGCGCTCGACTGAGACTGAGTGAGAGCGGCCACTCACAGGGTACCAAACACAGGGACTCCCCCGGCCACACCACCGACTCCCTGCACCCCCTCAACTCAGCCATCCTGAAAAGCCGGCAACCCGTCATACCAAGTTGCCAAGAGTTCCCATCTGAAGTGGTATGTCGGTACAAGAAATGTAGTATGACTGGTCTGTTCACAGTCTATCAGATGCGGTGTCTTCTAAGGCGGGCAAACTTCCGGATTGTGTATGGACATTACTGCATGATTCTAGAAATAGAAATGGCGGGTGGGCGACGAAATTTGGGCTGGCAACATCCCAGCTTCAAGCCCTGGCCCAGATTGGACTCCCTCGCCACTTGACAACATGAAGGACTCAGCTGATGGCGAAGGCCCGTGCCAGCCAGGTCGCATGTCTGCCACCGCCACGCACTTTTTTGACAAGATTGTCCCATCGCGGTGGGGGTGGTTGCTAGAGGCGAGACATCTTTCAGGACCCATGTCTGGATGACACGTAGCATTGTAACGCTCCTGGATCCTTGATTGCACCGTCGGATATTGACAGCCTTTCATTTTTGGGGGCCTTAATCAAACACCTGTCAACACTGATGAGTCACACACAGTCTGGCTCAGCATGGGTTGTTTTCGAGTGGCTGGCCTAACAGAATCCGATCTGCCGTATCGGATGATATGTGATCCTAGATTCTGTAACCAGACTCTAAGCATAAGCACGTTCCTGCCAGAATAACATGTCTAATGATCTCACGCGATTGGAACCCTTTTTGGGCTGATGATTCTGCGTAGTTTTTGCATCGCATGCATATGCATACCGAAATTCATAGTTTTTCTTTGTTAGTGCAGCCTTGTTCTGATACAGCAAACACTGCTTGTACTTGGCATTCCTTTGATTCTATTGCCAGGGAGTATGAGAATGCAAGGTGCGCAGCGTGGTAGAGTATGCGCTTCCAAGGAAAAAAAAATGTCTGTGAGGACAATGCCTGTCCAAAGGTGAGACACAATCAGTTGCAGTGAAAAACAAGGCGCGGGGAGGGTTGCCAATAGGTACAGGATACGGTTTTGACACTACACAGTGGACATTCCAATTATATCAGGCTATAAAATAGGGCTAGAAAAATGTTAAAACCTGCACTAAAACAGCAATATCTACCTTACACGTGTTTGCTCTGATCCCGAAGAAAGAAACGTTGCTCTCTATTTTTCCTACATAAAACTCGCATATCAGTTTTTTCAGCAATTATCTGCCTAACCTCCATGTTACAATTTTTTTTGTACCTGTTACTTTCCAGTTTTGTAAGACAGGAAGCGGTTTGGTCAGTTGTAAATTTCTCCTGAAAAAATCCAGCACTGTGCCCAGGATACATAATTTACCACTCAAATTCCTGACCGCTAACAACTGCACACCAATCCATCATGAGAAAAAGAAAAAAAAAAACAGTCATTCGAAGGGAGGGCAAAGCAACTCTGGCACTCAATCCGAGAAGTCATGCCCAAGACATCCTGACGCCCTTACCAAGGCCAACTACAGCATTAGACGCTCGACGACGCTCGGTGACGTCTTGCCTTTCTCTTAGCCCCAGCCCGAAGGGACGTGTCTTACCAACCCTAGTCTCTTGGCCAATTTATGCCATACCTGGTTATGACGCCATCACCTTTCCTCTTTCCGGCACGGGGACGAACTGTCAACCATTCCTGAATATCTTGGCTGTTTTGTGCAACCTTGGAACTTGGAACTCGTCGCTTCGACCAGGGCAAGCAGTGGAATTTATAAGATCATGACGTTATGTGTCAGTCCTGCTTATGAGGGGTTCGGTAGAATAACCTATACCGGACCAAAAATGTAGTCAGCGTTGCTATATTTGGCGTCTGCTTACACAAAAGCGCTTTTAATAGCCATATCCGCCCCCTGCTTTGATTTTTTTCATGTTAGACAAGAAGCTCTGTATGAGCTAGGGTGCTACAAGGGCAGCCGTACAGTACAGTCTGGTATTGTAGGAGGAACAATCTATGAGATAAGGAAATTACGGTGCTTCAATCCTGGAGGGTAAACACAAGCCGTTTCATGGGGACCGGAGCCAACAAAAAAAATAAATGGCTGCAATATTTTCTGACAACACCATAAACTACGTAGTTTTGGTAATAATTCCATATTAAACCTAATTAAGAATGTAGTAATACTGATAAAAATTAGGTTATGTTAGGGCCGGTCTAAGTGAATTGATAATAATAATTATTAGAAGAGTGTAAATGATATTTGCATCATTTTAATGAAATGAATCATGATGTATTTTCAGACAATTAAAGGTAAATACGGACTCATTATTTAATTAATACCTCTTACAGTAATAGTTCACAAATGGCATTATTTTATACGCTGAAAATGTCGATGGCATCGGTTGGATCGTTAATGCAACAAAGCTATATATATAGTCTACCTGCGCGTTGTGCTGTCCTAATTTACCATTCACAATGTAATTGAAATAAAATGAATTTAACACATCACGCACCAGTGCGGACACATTGTTCTAAAAGTGTGCCTGTCCTGTTAATTTCGTGTTCCTTCGTTCCTTGCCGGCTAATTTTAATTGAGCAACTACTCTATAGTTGATTTAGGAGGGTTTGTCTGAATTATAGAGAAAATGATAAGTTAATTTGTAGTTTTCCTAAATCCATGTGAATTAATGGAAGACAATTAATGCTGATTATCCCAATTACCAGAGACGGCTACTACACGTCCGTGCACGTCGCATGAGTTTCGGAATGGACAAGGTGCTCCTGGCAATTCTATTCTCGATTGCGCACAATTTGAAACAAAATAACTTAGTGGACCATGTAAAATAGTAGTTGTCCTAGACCTACAGATCAGCTCTCTTGCTAACATGATTTCCGAATGGAGAAGTGAGAAGCGGTGCAGTTCAAGTGCGAGTCATTGCAGTTTATAAACTCCATAAACCGCATGGTACTCGATCAGCACCATACAGCAGTGAAACCAAGAGTGAAACATTGAAACAATTACAGTACCAGCAGTATTCACGAACAAAGCCATTGTTATCTCAATTGTTACTCGACAAAGTCACTTGCCATTCTGCATATGGCATGTTAAATAACCCGTGGTTGGGCATTCAGTTCCGGTTGCACCAGCCTCACACGCAGGCACATATACACGCCCCCCCCCCCCNCCCCCCCCCACACACACACACACACGTGCTGCCTTCACCGAAGGGGGAAATGAAGTTAAAAGGGTAAGTTTCTCAGGCGGGGGGCTTGTCGGAACCGTACCAAACAACCACTTAGCTGCGAGGAAGTGGAACGAGAGACAATCACGTTTGCCTTTGGAGGACCGTAATTGGCTTAGTCTATTTGGTTGCCCCTTGCTGCGGGGCCTTATTGCTAGTTCATCCTCAGAGCCAAGGAAGAACTCTGCCTGCTCGTCCTTTGAATGCATGATCGCCTTTCACTACACTCTTTACCCTGGTCCTTTTTCACTTATTATGAGGCCGTCCATTTCATAAACACTCTCATAATATTTACGAAAATTTCAACTTCACAGAAACTTGGCGGTGTTTCCTTCACACTGTATCGTTGTCGCCTAACCCATCTGCACGTCACTTTGGACCGATGAAAACTTGAGGAGTTCCAAGGGCTTCCCCTGACGAGGACCGTTTCACGCCGGCTTCGCTAAAACAATTAATTTCAAAATAATTGCTGCAGGTAAAGCTATCAACTCAACAGCGTGAGGTAATACAGTACGTCTCTTGCAAGCTGCTCTACATAACGGCGATAGTTTCCTGACGCATCAGTTTAAACAAAATCGGCATTAATCGTCGCGAACCACATTAGGCAGCTTATGGGCCAGGCCACATCATGGCGCAATGGACCTCGGACCACCCCCGGTGCCCATACCCCGTAAACTTACGAAGCGAGAGGGACGATATCGCAAATAAGTCCAGATTAAAGCGCGTGAATCTCAAGACCCTCATAAAGAAGCAGGGCAAAAGAAGGAGGGAAAGGAGAAACGATCCCTTTTACGAGACACATCGTAAATCCCTGGGTAGAAGCCACACTTTACATTGTACGAGAACAATGGACACCGAGATAATCAAGCAGAACGGCGGGTCGTTGAGCTGCACATTTACCTCGGTGATGTCCCTGCTTCTCACAATCTTCGTTCCGAAAGGGGGAGAGGTAGGGGGGATCCGATTAAAACAAGGACGTCTTTTCAGGTGAAGCCGACGAAATAGCGTGTGGTGGAATCCGGATCCTGACCCGGATTCTCAGCCAGCTCGTCTAGACCGCTGATCCTCAACCAGGATGTACTGTACCCTTCAACCGGAGCGTTAGCGCCCCCCCCCCCACCCCCATTTTCTGTATTTAAGCAGCACCTGAAAATAAACACCGGCCAGTCTTCCTTCAGCTCTGACTTTGATTACAACACGCTAAACTGGTGACCCCGCCGTTCATCACGCAGCGTCATGGAAGAGCCTACCGCGGTTGCCACTGTCTCGATCAAGATCCCGCCGTTCTGGCCGGCTGACCCTGAGCTGTGGTTTGCACAAGGGGAAGCGCAATTTTCCACTCGCTCCGTGACCTCCCAGAAGACCAAGTTCGACCACGTCACGGCCTGCCTGGCCCCAGAAGTCGCGACGGAGGTTCGA
>JYFJ02002888.1:0-49366 GCA_000934665.2 Catajapyx aquilonaris
CCCCTATGTTTACATAAATATGCGACCTCCTCCCTGAAACCCCCCCCCCCCCTTTTTTTTTGCTAATGTGTGGATGTGACTCGCTCTTGAATTTTGCGCCACTCTCTTTGATGTATTCTAGCAGCCGATAAAACATGTCAAATGAAGATTTCTCCACTTTTTTCTGCCAGCCAGAGTTCAAGTTTTAATAAAATTTCCCTTATTTTTTCATGTGATGAAACAATGTCGCTTGATTTGACCCCTTGCAGAGAAGCGTTGAGTACATTCAGCTCCTCAAACATATATTTGCAAAATATGCCAGCTTAAAAAACAAAGTGATTTTCAATCATTGCATCAGCTTCTCCTGGATAGCTTCTTTCCTTGAAATATAAGTGCAGCTTGACTGGGTCCGCAGCAAGCTCGGTAGCGGGTCCTCCGCACACAGAGGAGAGCACGGTCTTAGAATAGTACTTTAAGACGATGGAGGAGAGCCTTAGGGAAAACCTTGCCATCAGATTTCTCTCACCAAACTACGGTTCAAACATGAAACTCGTACACAGTATTCACTCATTTTTTAAATTAAATTATTCATTATTGCACACGAATTTCAAAAAAATGTCGAACCAAAGCTCCCGACCCCCAGCGATCCTTCCTGCGACCCCCTTGGGGGTCGCAACCTCCAGGTTGGAGCAGGTATAAGCAGCCAAAATTTTCTTTTGTGCAAGCCACTTACCGGCTGTGCCATGTCCAACATTGCTGGACTGTGTCAATGCTTTGGACCAAAACAGGGAGTAAGTTCACAGTAAGACTAAGTCCAAGGGTGTACCTTGCCTGCACCCCCAAGGGGACCACCTCGCACCCCAGGTTAAGAACCCCTGATCTAGACCATGAAAAAATCCCTAGAAGAGCCTAAAACAATATACTGATTCACAGTTCCCATGTAATTAGATTTTCAACTGATAGCACACATAGGCCGCCTCTCCTCAATAATAATGATAATGGATACCCCGTGATAAGCCCCTTGGGCCTCTTAGGGGATCATCTTTTGAATAACCGACTTTAATCATTTGCCTGTAATGCGATGGATTTTGATTGTGGGAGGAAACGGGAGAACCCCGAGAAAACCCACACGAACACGGAGAGAACCCATCGAAACTCTATCCACATAAGTATCCTTCGTCCGACCCGGGGATCGAACTCGGGATCTTAGAGGTGGAAGGCTGCGGCGCTAACCACTCGGCCACCGTGTCGCCCCTACCTCTCCTCAATATTCACACATACAGCTCTTGGCAACAAGACCCACCTGCTTACACCATTCAACTATAGCCATCATGCTGCCATAATAGATGGGGAAAAAAGGGTTGCTGTTCATGGTATTGGATTTCTGTTGAAATCTGCTCCCTTATTTCCAAGCTGTCTGGACATGCACTCCATGTCCCTGTCCCCTCATCACAATCCACGTGCAGTCTGAGCCACACGGGTTCCCTCCCAATGAGCAAGGTTCCAAGTGGACTCAAGCCACACCTCCTTCCACTAAGCAAGGCCTTGCCGTTGCCAGATGGTGCAAGTGCTCCCACCTAAGCCCCAACCCCAAACCACTCTCTCTCTCCAGAAACGATAGTACAGCCAGAGGCTCACTGGCCCAGTTTTACATATGAACACACATCAGCATGCCATCTTCATATGGATAATGTAGATCAGAATATTCAGGGCCACTAGGTTAGGACAGATTAAAAGACAGTAACAAGGGAATTGATAAACAATGTAACTTGGAACAAGTTACTAATTGTGTTGCGGTTAGGTAACTACTGGACATGCTGCAAATCACCATTACTGATCAGTGATCACTTTTTCCCAACACGCTGTAGAGAGGGGCAGGCAAAATCTCTACATTTCCCAAATGTAATAGACACATGACACATTTTTGTATAATCACCTAGCAGATGGACCAGTTCACATTCTAGTAGTTGACTAGGGAGCAGGATGCGAGTGTGATAATAATTCCTGGTGGGATTTTGCAAGGTTGCCTCTTTCCCCTTCCTAGGTAACCAGTGTAGGTATGCAGGTCCATCTGTCAGGTGATCTCAGGGTTGAGATGAATCCATACACATAATGAAACACATGTAAGGGGATACTCAATTGCAACCCTGGAACCATAGCTAGATTTTTTGGAGAGGAAAGGACTTTATACATCTTCATGTGTCATCCATGTCCCTCATGCCCATCCTTATGAGGGCACAGTGGCATAGCGTGGGTTGCCAGTGCCTAGGCCCTAGGGCAAGGCAAGTATTGCACTCCCTAAACACATTAGCCCTCCCTTCCACCAGCCCATTAATGAAACCTCTCTCTCCCCCGCACCAGAACACATAATTATTGTAAGAAAACACTGATGTAAAGTGGTTCGCAATGCTGCTCAAAAAACAAGACAGGAACATGAATGAAGTTTGTTAGTGGGCTTACATTTAGCGGAACGAAACTTAGCGGAAGCTAATTGGTCCTTTACAAAGTTAGTGGGAACGCTAATATGCTATCAAAAATGTGATTTTGGGTCCGCTACTTAGTGGTTAGTGGAACCCTGCCCACCACTGGCAGCTCACTCGTTGCCCCAAAACAAGGTAAGGGTGAGAAGTGTCAAGAGACCACATAATAAAGCGGTAGATGACCACACACATTGGTCTGCCCCTAGACACATGTGGCAACACACAAGATACTGTTTTGTAGGGAGATCGCCTGGACCAGCTCACCTTACATTAGTTGCCTAGGGAGCAGGATATGAGAATAATTATCATTACTGAGAAAGAGGCAACCTCGCAAAACTCCATCAGTAATGATTATCATGCTCATATCCTGCTCCATAGGCAACCACTGTATGCACACAGGCCCATCTGCCAGGCTATCTCCCTACATTTGTGTCTAGGGGCAGGCTAATGTGTCTGGCTGCCTACATCGTTACCGGCTGGTCCCTCGACACTACATTTTTACCATGATTTGGTTCAATGAGTAACCTGCTGGTTGGATGATATACAATAGGCTACTAGTAAGAAACACCCTGTATATGGGCCTTATGTGGAACCTCATTGGAATTCTACCTGGCCAACCTAACTGTAGGGATTCTCAGGGACACCTACTGGTAGGTGTATGAGTAGTTTCAATGCCCTTGTTCACACTGAAGCATTCAAAGCAGCTAGGGTTGATTACACCAATTTTTGTGCCCCCAAGCTGCTCCCTTTTAGTTAGGATAGCATTGCCCATTTCAAACTTCGACATAACCATGTGTGAGCCAGTTCACCTTCTGGTAAGTGGCACTACAATGACAGTCCATTTAGTGAATAGTGTTATGTCAAAATCTAAGGATCTCTGCCCCGACTATTGATTTTACTGGTCATCAAGATGCTGCCTGTAAGCATCAAATAATTCAGCTGCCTACTACACAGGTACTTACTTTTGTTGCGATATCCTCCCAGTCAATTAGGTCCGGATACTCTCTGAATAAATCACTATCTGACATTATTGGAAGTTCCTCAATCTGTGCAGTCACACCAGCTATCTTCTCCTCCAACCTCTTTCCCTCTTCCTCCTGGTTCTTCTTCTGAGGTTCATCCTTACTGATAATGTAGTCCTCTTTCCTAGAGCAGAGACTGTTTGCCAACTTTTCGGTGATGCTGGCCTTAACCGCTGCCCTCAGTTTGTCCTCATGATAATATGCCCCTGAAAGGATGCAGAATCAAGTCATACACTCATTTTAAATAGCACCTAAAAATTATATTCTCACATTTAGTGTTTGGGGGGATTCACTCTTGGCACGTCCAACCCTGACCTCATTAACTAAACTGACCAGTGCCACGGTTAAAGGTGTTGCACACCAGTCAACACAGCCGGATAGTGTTGTTCCGTCTGACTACTCAAGTGAAAATATTAGTGTTCCTCTCCCCCAAACAAGTGCACCACGGCCCCAGTTTAGTGCTTCCAATACCGCAGTTTTCCCAGGGCCAATCTCCTTCCCCAATCTCATGGCTCCTCTCACAAAAAAATATCCAAAAGTGTCAAACCCACTATCACTCCCACCCATGGTGAAGCCCTCATATAATATTACCACCAAAAACAGCACCAAACACTGCCCAGGAGTGAAACTGCCCAAAAGTTTGCCTTCCAAGAGTCAGAAACCACCTGATTATTGTGACCAGCCCCCTGCAACTCCCTATCTAGCCCTATGGTGATGGTTGGTTAATATAAAAGTCTCCCCCAGCCTGGAATTTGACGCTGGCATGGCCACACAGGGATCTTGTGGTTCGGGTGGCTGACTGGCGATCTGCGAATGCCCTCCGGACCCAGCTGCAATGGAAAGAATGGTTCGGATTGGTTCAGGGGTCCACGCATGTCCACCTGAACCACAAGATCCCTGTGGGGTTCCACCAGCACCGCGGACAGACATTTTTATATTACACTACCGTATCATAAGAGTTGCGGGGGGCTGACTGTGAACCTAAACCTACATCCACTATCCGGCAGTCTAAACTCACCGTAATGTCATGGAATATCGCAGGGTTAAAAATCTCAACAGCGTGAAACGATGCACTTACGATCAACAACAATATTCTTAGATAGTTGGATCTTAGAAACGTGGGTGGAAGAAAGTTTAAATCTTCCTTGGCTATCAGATTCCTTCATGTTTTTTGTACCGCAAAAAGACATTCCAAGTGTGACCGAGCATCAGGTGGCCTGTTGCTAATTGTAAATAGAGCTCTAAACCCAGAGATGATTTCTTCAAATGACACCCATATTGGCATTGAGTTTACCGACTCTTCCGGCTTACGATATTTTTTCTTTTTAATTTTTGTCCCACCTGCTCTCACTTTGAACGAGGTTTTTGACCCCTAGCGAAACATTGAAGACACATCCTCTGAAAACAATGTCCCAGTTATTCTATGAGGAGATATTAACGCAAGGACTGCAAACAGGATGGGAACTTTACCGATAATGGATTTTTGCAACCCTGCAAATTAGTCCTTAAATAACTAACTCAAAGGACAATAAACTAATTCAAAAGAAAATGAACTCATCAAATAAACTGAGAAATTCTTTTACTTTCTCCTTAATGGAATTATGCCATCAGATTACCCTGGTGCTTATACCTATGTAAGTAAAATTGGTCAGAGCACAATTGATTACATAATGGTATCACAAAATCTTATATATTAGGGTGATTCATATAAAACTGACACAATTCTTTCTTTCTTTATTCGGATGAACATGCACATAATGGCCCCTTTTTAGTTTCGAATTAAGCGGGATCCTTTGCTGTTATGATTCCTTGTCTACGCACAGAACACACGCTATTGGGCCGTCCAAAATGCACACATCATTCATCAAACACCAATGCACCCAGTGAAAGTCGGGGTTTGGTGCGCAATCTCAGCACAGAGAATAGTGGGACCAATTTTTTTCCACCGGACTGTTAACACTGATGAGTACCGACACATTTTCATGGCATTTGTTGAGCAACTGGATGACGTAGAGCTGGGTAAAGGATATTTTCAACAAGACGGTGCCACATGCCATACATCAAACAAATCCATGGAGCTCATTGAAAGTTTCTTTGTCGACCGCATAATTTCCAAGAATCTGTGGCCACCGAGATCTCCAGATTTGACAAGCCCTGACTTCTTTCTATGGGGTTTCTTAAAAGACAGTTTACGCCACACGCCCCCGAACGTTGGACGATTTGAAGCAGAACATTACACAAGAGATCAATGGTCTTGACAAGAGCCTTCTCCAACGAATGGCCAGCAACATGGAACGACGTGTTTCACTGTGCTTAGAGCAGGAGGGAGGACATTTTCAACATTTCCTCTAGAGTTTAGTATTCTCCCAAAGTTACTCTACATTTGAGGTACAATAAATAAATAAATACACAATTCTTGTTAAAATTAATTGAGAACGAATTGTGTCAGTTTTATGTGAATCACCCTAGCATGGGACTGACAATGAGTAGCAAAATGGTGACTGACATTCTTATGCTCCCATATGTGCCCATTCACTGTGTTTAGAGATACCACATGAACTGTCGCCGACACCCCCCCCCCCCAACCCCGCGACCAACCGTGGTAAATCACCAGACCCCCCCCCCCAAATGGTCACGTGGTATTGGCACGGCCCTTTATAGGATGGGCTTGTCATATATGTCATGGCAACTTTAAAAAATTCTGCTGACGAAACTAGAGAGTTTTCCCCTATGTAACGTGGTTTCTGTGTGGGTTTTTTAATTTTCTCTCACGTAAAAAATCGCGAACTTTGGACTACAAAATCTTGCATANGGCCGAGGAACCCCCCCCCCCCCCCCCATTACAACCTTGGCCAGCAAATTTTCGTATACAGAGTTATCCCCAAACCTCCTCAAGAGATTCCACCCTAAAATTAGTCCAAAAGATAATTCAATATTTAAAATAAATAAATAATGTTTGTAAACGCTAACTAGCAGCTGGCGGGCCACTGCGCAACTCCCACCCGACCTTCTCCAACATGGAGGGGCGCATGCCCGGCGCGGCTTTTGAACAGCTGTAGGCAGGTTTCCACTCGGGTGGGGTGTGTATGTTTATCTCTGTAACTGGGATGCCTGCCCTGTGACGTAATATTCATGCATACTGGTCTGTTCAGCAGCGCCAGGGTGACATACACATATACTTCTTCTCAGCGCAGGAGTGACAAAAAATTGGAGAAAAAAATATGTAGGCGCGAAACGCACCCCTGCAGCATCTGTTGAGACATGTAACGGGGGGATGAGTAAGGATGGAATGACCATGTGTAAAGGATGACAGGAAATGTGTATCAGTAGGTATAGTCATGCTGTGTGACTGAGGAGAATCTGACTAAGGAGCCGTACTGGTATATAAGCCGCGGAGAAGAGGCAGCCAGAGAGAGCAGAGATCAGAGAGCAGAAGGACCAGCCAGGGGGCAGCCAGGGGCCAGAGGAGGACCTGACCCGAAGCCAAGGACCTTAAGCACGAACATTGATTCAGGGGGCTCTCAGTGTGGTTGGTGTACATACGTGTGATTGTACCTGCTGAGGACGTAATTAAAGGACATCTCAAAGCAACCTCCCATGTGTGATGATTAACCGGAAAGTGCCCCCCCCGACCCGTTGTGGCCCGGGCACCTTACCTGCGTATCCCTGTCCAACCCTGCGGATCCCATCCCAACTATCCCGTACCATCCTGTCCCCAAACCCATCCTTATCCACCCCATTTCCCCGCTACAAATATAAGAATTTAAATCTCCACATGATATGGCAAGAGAGCCCCATAAATGGCCTCAGGTTCAAGCCTAGACACTACACGATGTTACTTACTAGATTAGTCACGTGTGGTCCCTCAAATGACAACGCAAGCTATGTTTTTGCAGATTCTTGCAAAAACACGAAAAACCAGCCCGTCTAATTAGGGTTAAGGAGCTGCAGTAGCGAAAATATGCAAAGCGAGCAATTTTCAGGTTTTGCTTTTTCGCGTCTTTTACGTCACGAATCGAGCGAATTTTTGGAAAAATTATCAGGCATTTTCGTATCCACTATGCGATAATACTTACTCGTTAGTTCTGGAGCATGCGCTGTGCAGCAGGGCAGGTAGGAGGGAGGACGGGGTCGGGGTCGGTGTGCGGATGCTGGCCGGGTCGGGAGTTTGCGACAAAAAAATAGGTAACTTCCGAGCTCGGGCATCAGCATTCCTAACATGGCCGAGGAAGGCCGACAAGTCCGCGTGGCGGCGCTGGGTGGCTCGAACCAGCTCCAAAATTCGCTTCTATCTGGCTCTGCCAGAGGAGTGCGATTTTTAGTTTAGTCGCGTGAGTGACCAAAATTTGCTCGCGTCTAGGAGAAAATCGCCGATACGTGAATGCCTTTGGCCAGACGCGAATAAGCTGAAAGCTGAAATTCGCTCGCTTTTGAGCCAAATCGCGTATATGTGAATGCACCTTTATACTGCCTCCAGAAAACATTTGACTGGAACATGTTTATTGGAGGCAGCGAAACAGACCTAAGCAGTTTAAAATATGTTCAGCTATACATAACATATCACATGCATAACATTGCTTTAGACATTGGTCCCCCGAGTTACCCCTGGATGCCAAAATTCAGCATATATGCAACAAACCACATACTGATCAAATATTCTATTACACAAAAAAAATATTCTGACATTTTACACCTAGGTCTTCTTCATCATCTCTTAGCAAATTTGGGGCAATCATGTCAGACTCGGCGTCACATTCCAAGGATGGATCACTTCTGCTCTCTGGCTTCCAGGACGGGATTAACCACACCTGCTGTTTCTCGTTCCTTCTATCTGGCTTATTCAATGGCTTCAAAACCTGGAAATGGAGCAAAACAGCTATTAAATAATCTGGGCAAGTAGAACATGAAAATAGATTATCAATAATTATATTTGTACGTTACAATATACAGAATAACTTTCTTGATAACCATTCCAGAAGACTGTTGAAATCATTGTACTTACCAAGAAATAAATTACTACTTTTCTGCGACTTGCCTGTCACTTTGGATTACTCCCAAATTTACTTGTTTCTTGAAAAGTACGACGATTTCAGCAAATCCATTAGGCACCCTTCTCAAATTTGTTATTCCGTATAATTTAACATATTTCATAACTAAATCAGCCTAACAGTTGGCCGGCAGCACTTTAATTTCGAGTTTTTACAGCGGTATTTTTGGGAATTAATTTACGGACTTCTATGGGAGGGAAATTGTTTTCAACACATTCATAACGTTTTCTCTGAATGGGCAAGTAGAGATGTTATACCGAAGCAGTAGTGGTGTAGTAGTATGGTGTCCGACTGCTAATCGGGAGGTCCTGGGTTCGAATCCCGGAGGCCGGCGACCCTGACCATGGTTTTCTGTGGTTTCCCATGGCTTGCAGGATAATTCCGGGGTCGTTACCGTAATATAGGCCACAGCCGCCCCCTTCCTTCCCTTTCCCTGCTTCATTCCGGTGATGAGAAAAATAGTAAAAATGGAAGAGTTCCAGACAAAAAATTGGGAGAAATCCCCCCCTAGGAAAGCCCGTAGGCTGATAATGGGGTATCAAATTATTATATTATTATTATTAAGTAGAGATGTTATTATTTGTAAAATATCTTGTTCGTATCTTCAGCGCATGAGTAAGTGGAAAACTAGGCGGTGGCAGATATGGCTGGTACCTGGCGGTCGAGTTCTCAGCGCCTAGATTCTAGGCGGCTGGGGCTCAAGGGATTAATTGGTGTCCCACACTTATTTTCTTGATTATGAAAAATACGAACATTTTTACTGGGACATGTCTCCGTAATAATATATCTTTTAAAGCTTAAAAAGTCAAGAGTCAAAGCTGCCAGGCATCTCTGCGCATGCGTAACTGGCACCATGCTGACCTGGCTCTGTCTGACTGGCTACTCTGGTGTCCATGTACCACTGTGCCTTACTTGTGCACCTGTTGAACAGGTGGGCTGTGGTATCTTACCAGCTAGTGATATGGGATATCAAGGAGAGTGAAACTAACATTATGAGCACATCATAATTGGATCGTGTTATGCAATAATGGGTCAACCCACAAAAATGTCAAAACTGAGTTAAGCCCAGGAACATACACCCAAAGGATCGTAATTCATTCAGTTAAAATCTAGGTGGCGAAATCTGCATACTTCTGGCACAAATGACTGAAATGATAACTCACAAAATAATGGTGTACATGGATGGTGTTATGCAATAATTTGTGAACCCACAAAAATGTCAAAATTGAGCTAAGCCCAGGAACATATACCTAAGGTATGAGCTTCAAAGCCCCTTTTCTCAAAACTGTTCTCACGTGGGTTGACTCATTATTGCATAACACCTTCCAATTAGAGCTCCCAAATAGTTTACTTTGCCTCAAGTCATACAGCACTAATATTCAAGTGAAACTAGTAAAATTGATGATGAACAAAACCATGTGCCATAATGAATCAATAACAGATGTAAAACAACACATATAACATTAGCTAATACCTTTACCTACGGCTGTGTATGTCTTACAGAAATCACTGTACATCAACAAATACAAAACTATTTTCACCTGTCTCACGATATTTTGCTCAAGCTTCTTCTCAAGGATTCTCTTAGTTATGGTAACGAGAGCCTCTAGTTCCTTCAAATTGTCCTTGCACTTCATAGCGTCTTCTTTCATATGAGCACCATCATGTGCACGGTCCGTAAGCTGACATGTGCCACTAGGACCTGCACCCTCACTGGCATCTGACAACTCCATGAGTTCTGAAAAAAAGTATTATTCAATTTTGTGCATTACATAATTATGTCAGTCTTATAATATTGTACAATCCTGTAGATGGGTTTAAAACACCAAAGAATTCAGTTTAAACTTATTTTGTGTACTTTGAAATCCAATCCCTCCTATCTTCACCATCAAGTCTTACACCTTAAGATACAAAATGGGCAAAATAACTTATGAACTTCTATGATAGGTGGACTAGGCCCTTAACTACCAAGTTTCAAGAAAATTTGAGAGTTGCACTTGGCATACATCCTTTGCAAGCATTTTAAATACCATGGTACCAGATTTGTAATCATATGTTGAAGACTCTCACTTCCAAACTTATTCTTTCATACCTTCTTAGGTTCTCCCATGTCAAATATGTATTTTCTGAATATGGCAAAACAAGAAAAGGTCAGTTGATGGAAGGCCTGATGCATTGAAAATGCTGAAAGGCATGCCCATGAAGTAAGAAAGACATCACCTGAGTGCACATCAGTTCTTATGCAACATTGCTCAAGAGTCTCGAACAGTTCAAGTAGCACACTACTGAACACACACAGGTGACCAGGAGATGCAAGAATAGGTGTGGCAGTAAGATTGCTTGACCTAGAGTAGGCTTACAAAATCTGTCCCACAGCTCAAAAAATGTTTCGCATTACATGTGTTTACTATAACAGTTGCTAAAGGTACGTGCCATCGTGTGGCCATGTTGAATTTCATGAATAATTCGTTAAAAAAATTTCATTCATAAATAGTATTGTCTGGACTTAATTGATGGAATTTCTTTGGCTCAATGTAGGCTGTTTCACCAACACAGCAGTTAGTAAGCAGGTAGGAAATGAGTGGTTTGGGAATCATGAGCAGATTATACATTATACACAAGCATGGCAATCTCATCTCCTTGGAAGCGCATTCTGATAAACAGAAACTTTGTAACTCTTTTGCTGTAGATTCCTGCATGCTTCCCATTCGCCCAAAGTCCATCAGGTTGGATTTCTGCGATCCAGTCCTGCTCCTTCACTGCCTGCCAACATGGAATTTGTACATTTCTGCCGCTCATACACCACTCCCTGAGCACCTAATTTCCACCCCACTCACTTTCTGTTGAATTTGCGAAGCAACCTTAAGAGGCCTGGTCTATGTTATTAATGAAAATTGCATGCAAATTAGTAATGTCGTATTCTTAGGTGTTAAAAACAACCCATTATGAGTGAACATTAACCCTGGAACCATGACGTGGGGTCTTTTAGGACCCCAAAGAAATTAAAATGCATTAAAATGATAATTACAATGAACTTTTGCCATAAGAAAAAGTATAACAGGAAGTGCATGTTTATTTTGAATTAGCGATCATTTTAAGCATTATTCAAAGAATGATTGCATATAGCCAATAAATTGAAAAGTATTATGTAATAATAATAATAATAATAATAATAATAATAATAATAATAATAATAATAATAATAATAATAATCCGGGTAGTGCACGAACTCCTTACGAGTTATATGGCACGGACCTTTATTATTATTCATATACAGTATCCATTGGACCTGATGACGTAGCGCCCGGGCCCACGGGCAGGGTGACAGGAGGGGATGTGCAAGGTGCAGTGCAATGTCATTATGTGGCCATTTTTAGTGAACTCCCCCGGGTGGTTTAGTCTATGGAAATACCACCCGAGACGAAGCCAGAGGTGACCCTGAACTCTGCATGAGATGAAGGGGGTGTGGTGTCCCCGGGTTGGGATCGAACCCGGGACCTTAACATCCATGGGCGCATACGTTACCGCAGCACCACTCCGCCTCCCCGTGAAAAGTATTATATAAAAATTAAAATATGGATGGGGTCTTAAAAGACCCCACGTCACGGTTGCCGTAACTTTCAGGCATTTCCGGGTTCCAGGTTCCAGGGTTAATCACATATTAAATTACATCAGAAAATGTATTGACGAGGTTAACTTATGGATGGGATTGCAGTGGTTGCTTGGCCATTACCATGACTCTCTTCGTGACTTATTAGGGCAATATCAGTGACCCACCCTTTCTTGACAGGGATACCATCGTTTCGCTTAGCAACTCCTAGTCAACGGAAATCTGCCGAATGCACCCCTGGAACCTCCCACTTTTCTAGTTTCCATGGAGATACCATCATGCAACAATAGGAATAAACAGTGTTTCACTCTTGTCTCATGCTGTTACCCGTGCTGTTACTGTTTACTCTTATTGTTGTATGAGTACATCTCCATGGAAACTTGAAAAGTAGGAGGTTCCAGGGGTGCGTTCGGCAGATTTCCGTTGACTAGGAGTTGCTAAGCGTAACGATGGTATCCCTGTCAAGAAAGGGTGGGTCGCCTATACCCCGTACGGGCCCTTGTCTGGTCATACTGCATAACTGACCCATTTGGGTACCTTGTTGGTAAGGAGGGGGCAAGGTGACCAGGATAGGTCCCTAATACGGTAAGACTGAGTTTGTGGCCAACAACAACTGCTTGGATTATACACAGCACATACACACCTAAACTTAGTCACAAACTGGACCGCCAAGACCACAACACCGAGAGTTTTAGCAATCAAGCACTCCGTTTCTCATGACTTGAACCGACTTGAACTTCAGCACCTTCCGACCAGACAGAAAACTGATACTTGCTCCTTCGTACTAATCTGACACCTACCAAGCAGCCGCTGAGATGAAACACAACACTAAATTTGGCACCGGCACGCTGGGGACATGGAAACAATGGCCGAGAGAACGGGTCCGAGACAATGCGAATCACTTAATTCACTAGGACCACGGACTGCATGGCCTTACTAGAACCATGTGCTCTCCCCGGTGTTCCCAGCTCCCTATCCGCACTTGCGCACGGAGTAGTTCTGACTATCTGAGCCAGAGCCTGTCACTGTCATGCTCTTAGCCTCTTAGAATACTCCCTATCATTCTCATTAGTTTTTCCTATTACTAAATATTACAGAGTGGCGGCGCCACTACCACGTGTTCACCCACTTTCTTATGGGCAGACCGGCAGACCGGCAGGGCACCGCAGAACGGTGGGGCACGGGGTGTATGACGTGACGGCCCGTGATGACGGCGGATGTATTTAGACCAGCTTGGGATTCATACAGATAGGCTATCCCGGGCTATCCATAGAAGACAGAGATGCCACTCTGTCTGAACCACGGTCTGAACCTGAACAGTCTGAAGTCTGATCCCGTGCTCTGATCTCTCTTTCGGTTTTCTCTTCGGCTCCATCTCCATCCAAATATTCATATTGCCGTAGTTGCTTTGGCTCCTATGGCTGTATGCCCAGTGCACGGCCCAGTGTATGCCTACGTCGTGGCCTCCTTCCAAGACCGTGGTCGTGGCTACGTGTTGAATTTTTTAAATTTAAAATTTGTACGTAATATTTACTTAATATTTTCTTGTAATGATGATCTTACAGGCTGTAATCACGGCTGCAATCTACGCAAATTGCGATACTGCATAATATCAGAATATATTAGGCTTACTGGAGGACGATACTAGGCGGTAACTTTGAAATTTTCGTCGAATTACCTTAATAAATAATAATAATAATAATAATAATAATAATAATAATAATAATAATAATAATAATAATAATAATAATAATAATAATAATAATAATGGATACCCCGTGATATAAGCCTCCTTGAGCTTTTTAGGGGATCATCTTTTTAATTAACCGACTTTAATCATTGCCTTTGCTGTGATGGATTTTGATAGTGGGAGGAAACGGGAGAGCCCGAGAAAACCCACGCGAACACGGAGAGAACCCATCGAAACTCTATCCACATAAGTATCCTCTGTCCGATCCGTGGATCCTTAGAGGTGGAAGGCTGCGGCGCTATAACCACTCCGCCACCGTGTCGCCCCTAATTACTCTTAATTACATCCTGTAGTTTGCCGTCCGTCTGGTCACATACATGACCCCATTTTTGACCCGAGTGTCCTACACTTTTCATTTGAAAATGTAAATATAGTTGCAGATAACTTTATTGCATTTGAAAGGGATATCGATGACACTTTGTTTGGTATAGAGATATACCAAAATTACCGACAGGGGGCGGGGTGAAGAAAATAGAAATCTCATTCCCCGGCACTAAATCTGAGAAGAGGTTAGACAAAATAATGTGTAGTAAGTTTGGGTCGAATGTTCGTCCCACTGCTAGTTACTACCAACTTATAGTAAGTTAGTACCATATTTGGCACTGGTACTGCTAAGTTAGTATTAACAAGCAGTGGAACGAAAATTTTCCATTGTTTGCATTCAAAATTTCAAACAGTGCCGGGGAAGGGGGGTGTGGTTTCTATTCCCCCCTCCCCCCCCCCTCCACACTCTCTGTCGGTAATTTTGGTTCCTCTCTATACCACACAAAGTGAGATCGATGGAGCTTCAAATTCCAGTAAAGTTCATATCTCACTGTCAGATATCTGTAACTATTTTCATTTTCAAATGAAAAGGGTGGGACACTCTGGTCAAAATGGGGTGCGGGGGTGTCTTTAGCCTTTTGTTTCTCCCCCTCCTCTTGTGATTTTTGTGTCATCTTCATGTCTGCAAATGTACATCGACAGAGCTTCAAAAATCAGTAAATGTCATCTCTGCAACTTTTCCAGTTTTCGAGTACAATGGAGGAGAAGATTCACCCGCTTTTTGCAGGGGCCCCCGTTATTTTGTCCAACCCCTGTATAATTATGGTCATTAGCTCTTGATATAGTAGGCTACTGTACGTTCCAATTTACAAGCAACAATAATTCCTGCCAGCGGGGAGGTGTGGTGGCCGAGATGGTAACGTCTCAGTCGGCTTGCTGAGTGAAAGGCCCCAGGTTGGATCCCCGCCTGGGGAACTTTCCTTTCACTGCACCAAGGAGGTGTCTGGCAACCTAACCTCCTGGGGAACAGCACATGACCCATTAGCTACGACATTGCACCTTGCACCCATGTTCCCTCCCCATGAAATCCCTGTCATTTCCCATTGTCCCTGTTTCCTTGCACCGGTGAATGAAGTGAAAATATAATATACCATACAGAAAACTGATGGTGGTATGCCACCCCCCTATAGCTCCCGTAAGGGACATCACGGGGTTAAATAAATAAATAAATATAAAAAATATAAAAAATCCTGCCAGCAGGATAAACAATTTATTATATGTATGTAATGTACTGTAGCCTACATAACGGTGGTACAGTACAATGCTACGTTCTCTTCTCTACCATGTACCGGTCTGTACTGGATACAGGCATACAGCTGTCTTCGACCAAGTACTTGTCGCTTCTCGATGGTTCTATGAGCCACGTTCCGACATCCTCGGATAGATGGCATCCCATTGCCCTATACTTGCGTCGTCACAGGGCTTGATCTGCCTGCGTGATCCGACTGGATCCCTATTTGTCTATGCGGACCATGTTTACTTGCCGCTAACGACACCCTCTGATTCGCTCTGAATGAACAGTTGACCAACACGTGACCTCCTGCTGCCATGCTTCGGCACCCAACTTCTCTGGTACTCGACCGCTGGATCTCTTGTACATAACGCAATAACGCAATATAGGCAATTTATGCAGTGTGACACTATTAGGGTATAGTTGCACAAAATGTAACGTAGCTCCATGCCTAGTGCCGTATCGTTCAGAGAGTTTAATATATTATTGCCAGTTATACTAATGAAAGGTTCTCTCCGTGTTCGCGGAGGTTTTCTCTGTTATCCGATATCCATCAGCAGCCCAGAGCAGTTTGGTTTGGTTTACTGAAGGAGTTCTATAAGATAATAAGGTAACTAGGGACATGAGGCATGGGTGGATAGGAAAGAAGCAGTTGCAATGATGAGACTATTCTGAGGCTGGGAGGAAAGGGGAAACGACACAGAAAAACCCACGACACAAGCACCAAGAGAAGAATAAAAAGCACCCAGTTGGAAGCTCTCCAAATGAAAGAGAAATATTCCTCCAGATCCGCGGATTAAACTCAGGAGCTCTTAGGTGAAATGTTATTGCCTCAGTGTTACGCTGCCCTGCATACACTAACTTGTGGATTTGATTACCTGGCCATAGACTATACAAACAAGTTCAGATAATTAATTAACTGTGTGTATCATATATTCAGATGTCTTTGTTCCTGCTCCCAACTGTGAATGCAAAGGAAACCATTAAATTTTACTCAATTAGGTGGGTAAAATATTGTTGAGGGTGTAGCCTAGTGTTAAAAAAATCACAAGTTAATCTTTAAGTGCTTACGTAACTTGCACAATGTCAAAAACTTCATATCAAGGCAGTAGATGCATACTCCGTAAGTTCCACGAAATATGTATAACATATATACCGTATTATATGTGCATATGATATAGGGACGATGCAGCCAAATCAATACGAGGTATAGCCTACAGGGTTCGGAATCTACCGTCGCTTTGGGAAATGATAGAGGGGTTCTAGGTGATCACTTTGAGTCAGTTGTATGCAACATGGGTGCATAGCTACTGAGATAATTAACATTAAATAAAAAGTGCATTATCTCAACTTATAGGTTTCGGATACTGCTCACGACACTTCCATCGCCTAGGTGCCCTATAGGACATTCCCTGATACATCTAACAGGATCGTAAATTAAAATTAAATAACATGGTAACACCTTAAATTAAAATGAAAAATGTAAGGTCGCGCGGAGGTATTCATACGTGCCAGGATATTTTATACCTTGTGCTTGAAGCCCATTATCTCGGTAACTATGAATTGGAGACCTATGTTGCATATACGTACTCAAAGTGATCGCCTAGAACCCATATAACATTTCCCAAAGCGACGCGACGGTAGGTTAAATTTCCGAACCCTGTATGTGTGCGAGAATGACAAGGTTCTGTACCTGAACCAGGGTGAACATCAGTATAACTCTGTTCAAGTCGTAGGATGATTACAGCCAGCAAATCAGGCACCAGTATGTTCCTGACCAGGCTTGAAGCTTCAATGAACACGCCAGACACTTTTGTCTGATGGCTATAGTGCGAGATCCCTCACCTAGCATACACATCATCATGGATATACCATACTACACTCCTTATTCTTTCCAGTGTTACTCCTAGGATTGGACCTGTGCTGTGAAAAAATATTAATTAATACAACACTTTTGATTTCCAACATTTGTAGTGTTTTTATAAGCTATACATCGTCGAAAGCTCATTTATTTGGTTTTCCAATTTTATGTGATTTTATTGGTGTATAGGTTGATGTGGGCGATCCTCTGCAAATTTTCCACCTACGCGAATGTGAGCTCAATATTTAAAAACGTAAGGTACAGTATTACAAAATTTTTAATCAAAACCCCTAAGTCCAATTCATTATGAAATGCTACAAGCCCACTGGTATTGATATAAGTTATTATTATGCACATTACACTAATTTTTAATTTCCTGAAAAGTTGCCGCGGACCGACACAAACGTCGGAAGAGCCGCTTTTTCCGGACGAAACTCCTGAAGTCGTATAAGAATGATGCGTTTCGGGTAGAATATATTAATAACGTTTTAACACAGACTCTCTAATTAAAGTCCCAGTATCAGGAATGATGCTTCTGAAATGGCAACTGTTCACAAAAATCTTACCTCCTTTTAGTAGTTGCATAAAGTAGACAATATATTTCCTACACCTCGCAATTTTTTAAAACGCACAGTGAGTTTCTGGTTTAATTTTTGCTATTATTTTCGTGAAACCTCTTCCTAAAATATATTTGTTAATCAGGAGTCATGCCGCATAGTAGCAGGTGATTATTTATAATATTGCAGATAAATATGAGAATAACAGGTCATAAATTATTTTCGTATTCATTAAGTACACTCAGGAAAAACTGACACTGACATTATTGCTTACATGATTGTAAAGCACGTTTACTTCATTGCTTTCGGAGCAGGCAGCTCAATGCTGCTAAACTTTGTCCTGTTTAACAAAATATTGTATCGGCACGAGTTTCCGCCAAATTTTCATTTTCATTTTCAGTGTAAGTTGGACTGCGAGGAAGGTGAGGACACTATACGATCTGTGAAGTAGCAATGGTTGGCTCACAAAAAAGGCCCATGCCATTGCAAACTCGGCCACCTTCCCAAAAACTGACAGAAAAAAACCATAGAATTTCATAATGTAAACACTTCACGTGACTTTTATCCCTGATAATTATTTTTGCTTTGTTCGTGTAAAAGCAACGCTGCTGTAAGTAGGCCTACAGGCTTCGAAAACAAGCTGTTATTCGGTGCGGTGCAGTACAAAATTCAGTTGACCCGTTACATACGATGCGTTGATATTTTCCTGTATGTTGGAACATCTATTTTCCACTTGATGGAACGGGTTTATCAGATCTATATGATGGACTTTCCGACAGCACACACGGGCCACTCAAGCAGTGAAAATGTCTATAATAATGCACTCATTACCCCGACAAGAAACTGTACCATTCACTCAAACGGCAGCAATGTCACATGCTCAGAGAAGAACGCAAAAATGTCAAGATACTGTTTTTCAGAGATTACGTGCAAAATTAATATTAATGGTCCGGAGGATGACAAACCACACAAGTTATCTCTAAAAATCGAACTGGGTCGCCGACAGCCGTCTATAGCATATAATAGTACTATAGCTTTGACTTGAATAAAAGGTTAAGGCCACAATTTAATATGTTAAAAGTTATTGCGATTGTAGCCTTACACAAGACTGATGACTTGAAACATGACAAATCCTAATACATTCCTGTACATGCGTCTTTTTCTGGAGCGGCCACTAAGAAACCAAAATAAATAAATACCGACGCTTGATAGATAGTAACGTCATGCACCTTCATGCATGAGAAATTGTTGGAGTAATATTATTCAGGGCCTAAGCCTCCAGGCAATTTCCGATCGGCATGTATAGGCAGACAAAGGGAATGCCTTCTGGGTATGAAGCATAGCATATAGCACTCACTCTATTTACCCGAAGCCCTCTTTTTCGCTTCATGTCGACCTCAAATTTTAAATTGGTCTAGAGTATTAAAATTCAGCACATTTCTCTCTTCTTTCGCGAGGAACAGGCGGTAAAGCTTCAAAGAATTTCAACAAAATGAGATGAAAGTTAGTGCGAGAGGTGCTTTCCAGGTGCACTTGATTACAAAGCGCCAAAGCCGCGAGTCAATTAACTGCAGGCATCATAATTTGGCAACTTCCAACCAAACCCAAATTAATTCTCCTGTTTATGTTTAATCAACCTGATCATTTGGGAGGGGGGGATGGATTATAGCTTTGATGAATTTTTGGGCTAGTCATATTAACGTCTCCGTTAAAAATACATCGATCGCATGGCTTGATCAACTAATAATTAAGCAGTGTTATTACTTGAAATATTTAAAAGAGCAATAAAAATTATAAGGATACCCCCTGTTCACTATAGTGCAAACCATACCATTTAATGCTGTGGAAGAAACGATCCAAAGCCTATAGGATCCCGCGCTCTAGAATGGCAATTAACTCTTTATAGGAAAGAGCTGAGTTCCACGTGGTACGGCAGATGTTCGTAAACGACAGCGTGTCAGAGTTACTTTCTCACAAGTTAATGAGTTTATTGGCCCAAGTGGGGGTGAACGAGCCTTTAGTGGCAGCTTCAAGATGTGAAAGTTCATACAATATCTACCTGCATATTTGAAAGTAGCTAACATACCCATGTTTTACATACTATACAAGTTTCCCAAAAATTGCAATAGGCCTCAGTTATATTGTGAGAATATTATTTTAATCTGCTGCGCAAAATTAGCAGAACAGTGTCCTGCTTGTCATACGATTATGCATATGTAGACCGGTACCGTTACTGCATTAAACCCCAATATTATGATGATAATATAAAAATAATAATCAGTATGGTATAAGATAAGACTAGAGAGATGATGATTATTGTAGAGATTTAAGGCACACAATGCTGAGTATTATTTTGGTGTATTCCAGTCTTTAACGACGGATTAAAATGTTAAAGAGCAGGGCTACTCGACACCTTTAAGTACAGTACACTGCATGTTCCTTTTCAAGAAAGGTTCAGAACCTCTATCTCCCCATCCCCCGCATTTTATAAAAAATAAAATATTACCTTGGATGTCATGTTGCATTGAAAAATGATTAGTGGGAAAAATTGCTTTTTTTTTTGCCTGAAGCGATGGCATCAAAATCCGATGTAGGTTGCGGCAATTTGGAAAGCGGCAAGGTGGGCTTGCGTCATGCTGCTTCTACATTTATTTTTAATAATGTACTTTAGCACAGGTGTCCCAAACATAGTGAACGAATGTATGCCCCCCTTATATATACGTTTGGGAGGCACTGACCGTCTAATTGGCACCAGAAATGAGGACCCAACTCACAATCCTTCTCCCAAGTTGCCTGCGGGTTATCAAGTTCTAGCTCCAAACTTGCCCACTTCCTCCGACGCAAATGTCATTCAATTCCCTTGACCATCCACCTGTTCTGTTGGCCAATGACAATGGCAGGACGAAAGCAAAACGGGCGCATCGAGAGTTTCCGTTCTGAATCCAAGAAATGAATTCCACGTACTTCTATAGTTCCCGGGTGGAGATGCCACATGTTCAGGTACCAAGGCAGGTACAGTACTGTTACTCATGAATGTACAAATCTTGATGCCTTTATTATATGCGGTTCGGACAAAATTGTCTCGGGGTCCGGATCGGGATCGCGGTCCGCCCAAGGGTCCGCCAGTTTGGTAGATCTGCTATAGCACAGACATACTAATTAAGTATTGATATTAGTCTTACCGCGGGTTTGATTAGTGATAATTACACCTCAGTAACAATCTTTTGCATACAGTAGTCCTATATCTAAAAATGATATTAAGAGAGAATTCAGCCTTCAAACTTCCATCCTCATATAAGAAAATATCATTCTAATGTTACTCTGATCGTGTTGGTATTTCAGCTATTCAAGAATGTAATGCAGTCTGAGTATCATACTTTGTGTACGGTTTCCATCACAAACCTCATGCTGGTCCAGGTCGTAAATCTGCTGGTGATTTCCTGGAAGAAATGCGATAGAGGAAAAGCCTCATAAAAATGCCTTATCCTTGAAGATGAGAATGATCCAGGCAGTCTATCGTCGTATAGTGGATTGGCATTCAGGCTGTTATTCTAAAGGTTCCGGGTACAAATTCCGATACCTGGGTTTTCTGAGGTTTCCTATATATGGTCCCTGCAGGAAAATTAGGGGGCGATTTCCCTTCAAGCATGGCCAGAGGAGATTCTACCTTTTCCTATCCTTGTCCCCAAAAATTCAGAGTTGTATAAGACATATTTTGCACATGTTGGCTCTCCATTGTCCACAATGTTTAATCATTCATATGTTCACGTGATTACGTAAGCTGCGAATATTCAGTGACTATAGGTCACATGAAACTCCCATATTTTCACACCCGGCGCACACAGACCATTTGAAATGTACCCTGATTAGATTTGTTTGGCTATTTTCATTTTAGAACTTGCAAACGGATCCTCTGCCACGGGGTTAAAAAATCCCTTTGTTGTAATATTGCGAGGCCGCAGACTAGTCATGCTCCGATTTCAAACTAACTATACAGCTTACAAAGCGACGTCAAGTATACTCTCACATGTAAGGTGCAGCTCAGGTAGCATGAAATTCTTACCGAAAGGTTATGCTCTATAAAAACAGGCTTACACCGTACGTACTGGTATGATCTGTTGGATACTGTACTCTTTAGCTCTAGTAAAGGAAGTGTCTTCATCAATTTTCTTGCCTAGATCTAAAGCTTTAATGCACAAATGAGCAATACAGTATTCTTTGAACTGCAATCACAGAGCCTACAGAAAAGTCTAAGCGTGCCATGGCCCGCGTGTTAATAATGACAAAAGTGCGGCCATACATCTGAGAAGAGTGCCTACGTGAACATTTCTCATCCTGTCACGCCCACAAAGTTTCCTTTGAGTTGCGCAGAATTACCGATGAGGGAAACATCATCGGAAACTTTTTCTCTTTCTTGCCAATTTAAAATTAGCAGTGAAAAATTGCACTTTCACGTGCACTGGTGTATATTACCTTGTGGACAAATAATAATAATATTTATATCTCACCAATTAATATTTTATACATGAGATGTGTTGTTGTTGTTAAAGTAGAGCTACTCAGGCGCAACTGCACTATACTGCAGATTGCACCAGATGTATTGTATGTTTACATACAACTTGTTACCAATATTACTGTTGCAAATAGTTAGGCCTACTACTATACTAATAAATCTAGGGTTTAATCGTGTACATAAAATTGCGCAACTAGTCAGAATACCGCTGTAGTAGCATAGAGGTCTAATGAAAGCCTTTATAGGAGTGACGTACATGATTGTATACAGTATACCATGGAACTACAAGTTATTTATTTATTTTATTTTATCCCATTGAGAGATCATAGCTCTATTAGGGGAGTGCAACACCACCATCCATATTTTATATTTTCTTAATTATTTTCTTCAGCTCCGTGCAAGGATGACAGGACATGGGGTATATGGATGGGGATTTTTGGGGAGGAGACACAGGTGCAGTGCAATATCATAAACTGGGTCATGTGGAGTCTCCCTGGAGGTTAGGTTGCCAGACACCTCCAAGGCGCAGGTGAAAGGGAACTCCCGGGCGGGGACGAACCCGGGACCTTTCACTCAGCAAGCCGAGACGTTACCATCATGGCCACCACACCTCCCACTACAAGTAAGTTATACGACGTATATCCGTAACAACAGACTATCCTGACTTTACCGAAAAATTGAATAGATACTGTGGCTATTTACAAAAAAATACCCGGTATGGTTCACCATATATGCGGGATTCCATGTCCCCTGAAGAGCATATATCCATAAGTATCGCCAATTTTAACCAATATTTGGCTGTACCAAGGATGTACTACGTACACACATTCCTTCGGCCCTTGAAATGTGGGCTTACCAGGGGCTATGCACTTTCATACTATGTAAACTTTTGCTCATTTTGCAAACGTGTGACCTTGTTTGGAGGTTTGCTAATCCTCATAAACATAAACAGTACCGTAATTGTTCAGCGTAACATGCCAATGGAATTCTTATATAAACATTTAAAATTGATTATCAGTGTAAAAGAATTATGTAAATGTATGTGTATATGTATATGTATATGTAAATGTATATAAACTTTCACACATGACGAGGCTCGCCTTCTTTATTTTATTTGCATCCGTGTCAACGTCAAGCCTCCCATGTGCAGTTGGATTCCTTCTAATCCCAGGTGTATAGTGGTGAAACGAACCGTTTGATGCCTATGGAACTTTACATGCAGCAACCTGGCTATAGCTCTGGGCTATAGACATAAGCATTTGCAGTACGGTTAGAAAATGTTGGTTACTTGACACTCACTTTAAAGTCTCACTTAATTTTTCAATACCAATTCATTCTAAGTTTGCTAGAAATTTTATAATGCTGTGGCATGTAGGCTATGATTAATATAGCTACAAACAACGTGGATTTGGAAAGGATAAATAACTCCTCAGCGTATGGACCAGTTTACAAGGTCACGCCTTCCATTGAACAGTACTTCTCTTTCAACTTGCCCTTACCTCATCTACGCCTGTGGCTAAATTTAAAAAAAAAAAAAAAAATCGAGATCTGTTTGGATGGCAGGCCATAAGGTTATGTTCTCGTCCGACCAGAATTGTGATTGGTGCAATATGAGTGAGATTTTTCTTGTTACCATCTTATGTTTCAATGTCCAATATTTAAAACGCCCCGCAGGCAATATCTCAACCATGTCCAACGTCACCCTCCAAATTGCTTTCATTTGACATTCCATGAACCAACGAAACTGATTATCTTTGATGTATATAATTTTTGTATGCATGTGGGAAAGTACATGCCCATGGGCTCTGTAGGAGGTTGTGTCCCCCTATAGGAGCAACGCTCCAGAACGGGGTAATAAAAACAAACAATATAGCTACAAATATTAATATTAATGCCCTAAATTTAAATATTTGAATATAAACTTAAGCTATAGTAATTAATTTAAATAAGGAAATATTGACAGATAAGACTTTAGCAGAATTTTTCAACACATTGCAAAGCATTAGTCTACAAGCTTTGACAGTCATTACATAACATCATTGGCAGTTGGAGTTTCCTTTTGTTCAATGAGTAAGTTCTTTCCGTAATTTTATTCAGTTAGCATTGGATTCTCCAATTTATTCAGTTGTTATTTTTTGATGCTGAGGAATTTACCTCCTCGCTGCATGTACGGTACACTGGTTCAACTGATATATTCCACGAGAAGAATTTAATAGCTACCTTTGTGTCCACATTGGCGACGGTGCCACTTCGCATCAGGACACTGGAAATTGTACGAAGGAGCAGCAACCCTATATGTCAGTATTTTACTGTGAATTTAGGCTTACAGGTGCACTAATCAAAAATGCTCTGCATACTGTATAGGTTTTTAATTAGACAATGATACCTGCATGCAAGATTATCTTCAAAGCTTAATAATTGCTGACCTGTCTACAGTATACCTTGTAATGTGCGAGATGGACAGCCGGAAGCTATTTCATTTTTTAAAGAACAGCCAAAATGCACTTTTCCTCATTTAGAAAATCTACATAAAATTCAGGCGCTGTAACTTAATAAGAGTACTTAGTAGGCCTATTCCCTTGACTTACTCTTGTGAATAGCTATAAACAACTTTATGGGGAAGTGGAGTGGCTCTGCGGTAACGTATGCTCCCACGGATAGAAGGGTCCCTGGTTCTATCCCAGCCCGGGGTCTCCCCCCTTCATCTCGTATACAGAGTTGGGTCGTCTCTGGTTTCATCTCGGGTGGAATCTCCGATAGATTAATCCACCCGGGGGAGTTCACAAAATGTACCGTTTGAGACATTGCACTTGCACATTGCACATCTCCTCCCAGTCACTCTGCCTGTGGGCTCGGGTGCTTCGTTAAAGGTTCCAGTATGTATCCCACTAAAACGGTATAAATAAAGGTCCGTGCTACATACCTCTTAAGGAGGTCAAGCACTATCCAGATGATGATGATGATGATGATGATGATGATGATGATTATGATGATGATGATGATGATGATGATGATGATGATAATAATAATAATAATAATAATAATAATAATTATTATTATTAAAACAACTTAGAAAACTGTGGTTGAGACACCTTGCCTTTAAGCAATAATTTGTGCATATAGCATCTTGCCTACTGTAGTACAGTAAGCTTAGATAATATACAGTATATCGATTTCCAAATACAATCTTTTTCACCGCCTGCCAATTATTGGACAGCTCTTCAGGTACCACAAACTGCTTTAAATTCAGTACACTGTACCGTCCCAATACAATATCACACATCCCCAATCCTTGGTCCCTGTAGCAAGAATACTACCGGACAGCACATGAAATGGCTTGCAATAAACATTAAATTCAAGTTACAGCAATAGAAACTTCCTATCAACACTATTTTTGCGTTCTTACTTGCCTGGTGCGGAACTATAGGTCTACATATTATGACAAGAAGGCTAAAACAACTGTTCTGGAACCCGGCCCGCAGGCTTGCAAACAATGGGGTCAATGAATTGACCCCTGAGATTAACCACCTTCAGCACGACGTTATACAGGGTGGCTCCGGAACACCAACAAACTTCACCTGTCGTCGCGAAGTGACTGTCAATATAAGAGGGGTCACTTCGAGGGTCACCTTAGCCTCCGCAATCTAGTTGCCGAGATTATAGACTTTTAGTATATGTAGTATATATAGTATATTCTGGAATATTGGCATCTAAACGCATAAGAAGTACGTCTGAAAAGTCTGACCTCTCTGAGACGTGCATATAATTATGACCTGCACCAGCCACCAGCCGAAAACGCATAGTTTCAGATGCGCTCAATGCATGGCTGGATGCAAACCATCCATGATACACTATACTACATGATTAATAGCCAATTATCCCGGTAATGATGCTGCGGAGACCAAATGACACTCCTACATAAAAGTGATCCTGTCGGGCACATGAGTTCCCCCTTGAAGTTTGTTGGAATTACGGAACACCCTGTATAAAAGAAGAGCCAAGAAATTTTTCATAGTTTTCCAGATTATCAGAACTACCTTAATATCTGGAGCTCATAAAGCAGGAGTACAGTACAAGAAATACTTTGCCCAATGGGTGCCATTTTATGAAATGGGCGGAACTTGTGTTTGTGAGATATTGAACTCCCGAGTACGTTTATGCCTGATTGCACCAACGAAATTACCGATTCGATAGCTCCTAACAGATAGTTAGCACACGTTAAAAGGGTGTCCTAACGATCTGTTAGGAGCTATCGAATCGGTAATTTCATTGGTGCAATCGGGCATTAGTAGGCAAAGTTTCAACTTTATATTTTCCGACGGCTTTAGTTTGATTTTGGACAAGTACTGCTGGTACTCACTCAAGCCAAATATACAGCCTTACCTGGGAGAGTGCACACGTAGTGTACTCCTGAAGGAACTTGAAGAGAAGGCTTAAGTAGAGGTCAGGTTTCGTGCTGGCACGCATTTAATTACACCTGTTCACTTTTGCGTTTGTCTTGTGAATTTAGCTTGAGCCTAATCAACTTTCTGTTCGTATAAGTTCCCCAAAGACTACCAACTGATGGCTCGCTTTTGAGTTGACTTAACTAAGGCCTGACGAGTTTCTTTCTACTGTAAGGCCTAGCGTATAGTTATTCCCAGTTGAATACCTGTTCAAGAGCTTTAGTGCAACAAACAGCATAATATTGGGCATAATGAAGCAACGTAGCATTTGTAGACATACGGTAGTAAAATGCATGAATTCTACATGTAGTCTACTCGTATACTGTCAAAATAAGATTTGACCAGACGTATCCTAAACCTGAAGAGTCTATACAACCATAACCCTTCTACCCCTGACAAAAATAAGAGTAGACTGCGGATGGTTACATATAGCGTCAGGATACATCTGGCCAAAACATTTATGAAGGAGTTTAGTTTAGTTTAGTTTATTTATCCCTGGTAGGCTTCACGCCTTTACATGTGGCAAGTCCTGTAGATATGTACAGTACATTAATTGAATTCCGTTACTTATTTACCTTACATTTATGAAGGATAGTACTGTCGACTGCCGAGTACTGCTCAGTTGCATTATGGCATGGAAATGCGAGTACTGCAGTGTAATACTGCAAAGGGATTTCATACTTAAGCTTCTGTGCTGATACTGAATCCAATTAAAGTAATTTTTCCTTTCATCTAAAAATGCATTAATTCCAGAGCTATTACTATAGAGAGAATATCGTAATAACCATGCAGATGCGATTATTTTATAATTGAGTGCATGGGGGATTTTTTTTCCGCAGGAATTGAAGTGGTGCAGACAGTCCGTGTGACGTCAAAGGCTGAGCTCAACTCAAACACAACTACAGCCTTTCCATTCTCAAAATCAAGAACCCTCTCCTGCCCTCCCTTCAAAATCGATAAATTATGCAGCTGTTCACCTGCGGTTGCAGTCTAACGCTTTTCCTAAAATCGGCAGCCGAAATAGGTTTGAAGCTTTGCTATTCATATCCACTCGTTAAGACCTGCGTGTCAAAAAAGTGCCATCGACATTTTTATACAGGGTAAGGTAGGGAGGAATCTCAAACTGACACCAAATGAAGACCTGAAAGGTGGAATAATCAGACTCATATTCTGGTCAAAATTGAGTTAGGTATTTCGTAATATAGCCTTTAACGAGTACTTTGAGTCTGTTTTCTGCTAGAGAACTTACAGTATCGTAGAGACATGGCTGAAAATATTTTCCCATTAGGGGTAATGTAACCTTCATGTCTCAAAATAACTTCAGTGCGAGACTGTGTGCTGCTTCGTTTCATGTTTTAAAATGGTTTAGACAGGCACTGCAGGCAACTTGTATCAACTAATATTTTTATGATATGCAAGTACCATTTATGACATGTCCGCATAGTCCTGTCAGAAGGACAACCTGTCTGCCTGGTTATGTTGGCTAAGACTACACAGGAGCTCCTGTGGTTAGTTATTGCAACTGTAACAATTATTTAAAATAGTTGAAAAGGCTGTCAAGCCCATACTTGCTGACCTTCCTGCTGTAGTTAAATACGTAGCCCCAATGCCCAGTTTCTCTGACGTTTTAACTAGCTACGAAGATCTAATACTTATAATATCAGCAAACTAACTTTAACTGCCTATTTTAAAAAGGTAGAAAAAAACCGGGCCCAAAAAGCACCTGTTCATCTTTTTGTAGCCAGGTAAAAGGAGATGACAACCAGCCATTTGTAATCCTCCTCAGTATGACCCTAATGCTGCTTCTGAGGCATTTCTACAGCTGAGAATCCGAGAAAACGAGTGACATTTATCTAATCAGCAGGGATTAGAGCGGCTGTATCTCGCTGCAAAAAGGAGGAAGAAGTTTGCAGCAAGGAGAGAACTGATGTCCTCAACGGGGAGAATACCCAACTTTGTTGGCCCTTGGGCTAACTCATGCAAAACTACCTTCTGCGTCACTCAACCTGAGCTGCAACGACAGAGAAAATGGCGCAGGAACCGTATTCACCAGCTCAAAATAAACTGAAGTGTCTGTTTTACAAGTATGTTCCGGTATGTCCACTCGACCTATTTGAAGGCAGTTGGAGTGTAGAGGGCTCTCTAGCGACACCTACTAACAATTTGCTGAAGTGGGTGTGGGACATCAGTGGGTGCGACTTTCTATAGACTGCTCAAGTTTGGCTCAAGTGACATTCTATGTATGCTTTTTATAGGTTGGATGCCACAATTTATTGACAAGGCTTGTTGTTGGGTTTCGTTATATACTAATAATAACTTAGTAAAGGTCAGAGCAATTTTTAGTTTTTTAAGAAATCGGCCTTATTGTAACCTAAGCCTATTATCTATTTTGTAGCGAAATTTTGCTAACGATTGAGTTTCTGCCTGGATCAAAAATGACTGAAAAGGAAATTGTGAGCTTTTGTGACATTTCCATGCATAGGGAGACTTACAGGTGGGCACCTTTTCACGTTGTCGCTTTTGTACTATGTATCGAATTGAGCAGAAGAAACTCTGGATTATACAGAATTAAATGCTAAGGCTTGTTGTTGGGTTTCGTTATACTAATAATAACTTAGTAAAGGTCAGAGCGATTTTCAGTTTTTTTTAATCGGCCTTATTGTAACTTAAGCCTATTAGCTGTTTTGTAGCAAAATTCTGCTAAAGGTTGAGTTTCTGCCTGGATTTTAAAAAAAGAATTCAAAAGAAATTATGAGCTTCTGTGACATTTCCATGCATTGGGAGACATAGGTGGGCACATTTTCACGCTATCGCTTTTGTTCTACTTATCGCATTGGGCAGAAGAAACTCTTGATTATATGGAAGCTTTACTGTATGTCACAGTCTCTGGTGAGTAGCAAATAGTAGCAAAGCAAAGACCTATTGACCTTCCTTTCCTCCCTCTTTTTACCCTTTGCCTATCTGACCCATCCTACGTTTTCCTGAGTGGAAGCAGTTGCTTTTCCCCTCAGACTACAGATTGGCAAAGTTGCGGTAGGAGCTCTCCACAAGCTTCTGGGACCTAGTACAGTGTCCCTGAGGCCAGCTACGATTGCTGTTGCTAATTGGGACGCAGCAGGAGTGTTTCCCTGTTGTGGCTGGCAGCGAGCGTCACTTCCCTGCTGTGAGAAGGACCTCATCGAGGCTAAGCAGTTATCCGCCAACAAGCAGACATTGTATAGCAGAAGAAGGTGGACGTGACGGGGTTTGGCCATGTCACGGCTGGCGGCGGTACCCACCGAAGAAGCGGTTGGGAACCTTGACGAGGCCGGCATTATCCGCCAGTTGACAGCCCAGACATTACGTCGAGAAGGTACGTCGTGCATCAACGGCAGCATCTAAGTGGCCTCGTCGTCGTCGTCGTCGTCGAGAAGGACGAAAGGGTTGATGGCCACGACTGCACCAGGGATTGGGAAGTATTACCAGGGAGCATCTTGGAGCATTGTAACCAAGGGCTTCAGGAAGAGGTATCCAACGACCCCATTCAACCGAGCGACAGACGTGTCGTCGAGGTGGACTCATAATCCGGCCAGCTGAGTTGATCAGGGTCGAAGTACTGATAACGAAGTGGGGGTCAGGTGTTGGGAATATATCGATTATCTTCAGGAAGTGATGAACTGTTATGCATTGCGTGAAGAGAGGGAAAGGGAATTGTGGGTTATTGATACTGATGTAGTACTTTTTGCACTCGCTATATTTGTTTGCACGTGACTTGGAGCAATGCAAGAAGGTCACAAGGAGGCGGACTTTGTTCATTGCCAACCACTGCAATCACAACCAGGAGGGATGTGACCATGCACCCAGTCTTAATAATTAAAACTCCAAACTCTCCTCTGATCCTCCACCGACACTTATAGGTGGGCACCAGTCCTGTTCACGCTATCGCTTTTGTTCTACTGTATTTTTATCGCATTGGGCAGAAGAAACTCTTGATTATACGGAAGCTTTACATATAACAGCGCCACTTGCTTCCACAGCTGTAAACAATGTATGTCCACAAGAAGAAAATACTGTTGACTGCTTTATCTGCAGTAGGTCTCGTAATTGACAATGCTATTTCACAAATGAAATTATTTTCAAGCGTCTACAGCGCCAATGCCGCATTAGAGACTAGAGCAGACACAATAATTCTGTGTTACACTGTACTGTTTTACTAAGTAGCCTATATTCAACTCCAGCTTCGTGAGCTGCAAAAAAGCACAGCAATAATGCTGATAGAAGTCTGAAACTAGGCGGGGATGCACCTGAATTCAGATAGAAAGAATCAAAATGTTCAAATGAGTTATTAATCACTGGGTTCAGAATAATACTTATGTGCCTACTGTTATTTACTTGAGGTCAATATATGATAATATCAGCCCGTTTTCCGAATGTGAAATTGTGATCACCTTGAATAATTTAGGCCGACAGACACGTCACCTTGGGTCCTAAACGCGCTTGTGCAGAAGAGCTATGAGAAACCGACCGAGAAACCCAGGTTAGTGTTGCGTATATCCTCATATAGTCCAGAACGGAAATTCCTTATTATTGATTAATGGTATATTCCTGTTCACTCCCTTTGGGTCGAGTGGTAGGCCCTTCTGTGTCTGGATCTGGCACAAACCAGCTGAAGAGTTGGCTTTTTCCATTTTCTTTCCAACGACACATAACCTGACAAATTGAATGCCTTGTTTGTACATTACGATCTGCACCTCTGCCTTAATGGTGCAGCTATACAAGGAGGAAGGTGGCAGAAAGGAGTTTCCGGAACAGTTTCACACGCTGATGTGGTCCATTTGTTCTGGAACTAACGAAGCCTCTGTAAGTAACGATGGTCTCCGAAAAGCGAGGGCATTGCCTCGCCACCAAAATGGTATCAGTGTAAGAGAAGGCGTTATCTCGAGTAGATATAATTACAGACATGCAATTTCACAAGTCCATAACACGACGGAGTCATTAAGTTTCATAATTTTCCCGCAGCCTAGCTTTGATTGCAAGAAGCACGCAGGATCGCGTCAGTAATCCCGCTCTATCTCACTTCTCTAATCTGTTGTAGTGGAAGTTTACGTTTAGCCCTCAGTAAACAAGACATTATCCTATGCCCCTCTCTTTGCCCTCCCGGAATTTATTCTTGCCATAAAGGACCAATGTTAGCTTTCTGTTGGGATGAGCCTCAGGCTTATGGTACATCCTCTTTCTCATGGCGGACTTTCCTATACAGCCCCCGGATTTGTAGCTTTTTTATGCTTGTTAGTAGACGGCCTGTACAACGTACTGGAAACAAGCCAAAGAGAAATATATACACAAGGGAATCCAGTTGAAATATACGGCGTGCTTCGTTTTTATGCCGGAAACAGAAACATTTTCTATGGTTGACTCAACGCTATACCTCACTACCCAATCATGTATTATGACGTCACGTAACGCTACCTTATCACTAAATGCGCATGCGTAGAATGGTACAGATGAGGATCGGTAGTAAGACACGTGCTATGAAATTCAAACTGATATCATTTGAATTGAGTGGATAATTAGTAAGCGGACGGAGTGCGTTGTCCTTTATGCGTCTGGTCAGGCAGAGTTCCCCTCCGCTTTGTATGCATCGCATAATAATCTTAGCAGACGTCTCTGGGAAGCCCAGAGTAGCGTGAAATTTTCTCTTTTCCCTTCTGCTCTAATTGGCACCTCGACCCGAAGCTATGTGGGACAGGGTCGTTCATGCACTAGGAAGAAAACCTAATTACACTTGCGAATCTGCAGTTCCGACAGAGAAGTTGTGAAAGTAAAACATGCACTTTTTTTTGCTCGCGTTCCGTTATGTGTACTAATTAGAATAACGGATTACGCACAATTCTAAGCAGGGTAAATGTCGAGAGACAATGCCTCAGCCACCATCTATTGAGCTTGAAACACAAGGAAGTAATTTTCAACCTTCATTCGTATAAGGTCTCCCAGAGCGCACACAAAACTTGATAGCATAATACAGTTCCCAAGCTTCTGATACGCCAACGCTGTAGCCACAAAGCGCACCAAATTCGTGGAGTTACTATATTGAGGCTTTGTGGACGACAATTCTGACTACCGGTATTTTTTAGACATCAAAATAAATCGACTAAACCTCGGTATGCATAACAGTCATACCTGCTGCGCAATCTCCCCCAGTATGAAGTTTCATTGCACATAACGGGAGCCTACTAAAATAGACGACGTCACACGAATTTAACTGGTTCTGATAGCGCATGTACTACAATCTTAATTGAGTAATGTGATCGACCCAACTGTATACAACTCATAAGCTTACAGTGTTGCAACGAGTTAGATGATTTTTCATACTGTATAGACTCGTGTATAATCCGCTAAACAACTCTATTTGCATCAATAACATGCTTGTTTCCCTCCTCATAGACCAATGGACAAAATAATAGAGTGGCGTACAACAGATGGAAACATTATACCATCCATTCTCACCTGTGTGGATAAAATGGCAGGTTTATAACCCTACATTTTGTCTCTCCCCCATTTAAGTCATCAAAATCGAGGGACAGTCCCACCTCCACATGTTGCTTAGCGCCTTAAAATTAGACCCCCCGCAATAAAACAAAGGCTCTCGGGTTGCATTAAGAGTCAGGATAACATTTTCTCTTCATAACTACATTGTGGTAATTACCTCATCGAAGACGTAAGAGTATGAGTTGGGCGTTAATAGGTAGTAGCCGCTTAAATGGGTTTTATTTTCCCGATTACACGGGTTTAATGAGTCAGAGTGAGACGCCGAGCACCTAATTTGATAGGCGCGTGGAAAAGGGAGCCCGACCGACCGAGTTGGCCTATTCCAGACTGGCAGACTATAAAACAAGGTCATATTTGGGATGGTACTGGCTGATAGTCATGAAGGAAAGAGAGATTGGTACAAATTATTCTACTTTTGCCTCTCGCTACCTTCCCCCGCCGCAGACTATATCTCGTATCCTTCAAATTATCCCAGCAACATTCTGGCGTCGAGGGCGCCGTAATCCGCAGATGAAACTACGAATTACGATGCAGCGACGAAAGAAGTTCAAAAAGAGCTGTTTGCACTTTTTCACAGAGGAAGATATTTTAGTTTTTGGGTGAGGTATGTAAATCATGTGACCTGGCCATGTGAGTAGTCATCAGTTTCAGTGGCACAGTTTAGCAGCAGGAAAATAAAACTCGTTATAATACCGTATATTTTATCAAATTAGCCATAGTTTGTTAGCTAACTGCATAATAGCGGAAATATTAATGGGGGATATAGGTAAATAAATAAACAAATTAAACAATAGCAACTGTATGAGCCCCAGATATTTTAAATAATGCAATATTATTACCCTACAAATGTATATTTAAATAAGCCTCTGTGATTGAACAGAGGATGCATACCGGTAATGTTACTCAGCAAAAAAAGGAGCGCAATGCATATTAGGGTTTCCCTTACACGTTACGCCGTACTTGCTCTCCTATGGGCTAATCCTCTCGCTTTGGTAACCCAGATGATTATGTCGACATTAACGAGCTCATTTAAAGCTGATCATCGATGGGCTTAGTTGCAAATAGGATGCCTGGCATTATATCCGAAATTGAACTAACCTGCGGAGCTTACCTTTAAATAACGTATAGGTCGGTTAGTGAAAAACCAATCTCAAAATTGCCAACTTAGTGAGCTTGAACGAAACCCAAAAAGCCAATATCCCAATTACAAAGTGCTACTCGTACTCGCCAGGTCACGTTCAAAAGAACACATATGGCATTATATTTATCAAGAGCGAAATACGAGCTGCTTCTAGGTGTACAGTAACATTGTAAAGGTCATATCTATTTCCCTCAACTCTTGAAATTGTTAAACGAGCGCTTGAGTTAGAACCCACTCTACGCCCACACCCCAACATGGGAGTTTGCCGTGACATTGACTCATTTTGGCAAAGCGGTTTTTACACATGGGAATCTCAACTTTTGTCACGACAAATATTTGCATCCTTCTCTCCTTTTTCGAAGTCAGGTTTTCGGGTAAGAATTGTTGAATTGTTAGACAACATCCCATCCGAAGAGGCAAAGTTATTGCAAAGGCATGTTCGGGGTGACCAAAATGCCCCATAATATGAGGGAATTTGAGGGAAATGTAATAATTTTGTTTTGAATAATTGAATTATTTCAGGTGATGAGGAATGAGGCTCGTAATTTTTTGCTGCCACTGGGTTTTGTTTGTTTGTTTGTTTTCTTTACCAGTGCAGTGCTATGGCTTTGTTGGGGAGACACTGAAAACCCTTTATAGTTTACATAATTTCATCCGTATTTCATCATACATTTCCGTCATATCTGTACACGCCGTTAACGGTTGGATTTTCGACATATCTCACCTCTATACATTTTAGATTGTCCTGAAGTTCTGACTCACCCTGTCCATAGCCCATATAGCTACATCAGGTCACAAGTTTGATCATCGGGTAAGTGAATTTTGGCACGACTTACCAGTAAATACCGTCAATTATTGCTTAGATTTACGTAAATTCGGAGCTCTGTTAATGTTCCAAATAACTTATAAGGATTTCTTTGTAACGGAATAGTTTACATGTGGACTGGAAATCGAGAGTCTTTCCCAGTCGGCTTTCTGGTAGTAGATATAGCTGCACGCAATAATATTATTGGATATCTTTTTGAAATCAGTGGAGGAAAGGTCTTATTCATTAGGTCCAACATTCTGGAGAGTCCTCATGAGCACACTCGACCAATTCCACTTGGTTGAGTATGTTTAATGTACTGGCCCAATGGATTAGGTATATTGCAAACCGGCTCATAATGCAGATTTTTGGCGTATATATGCAGCTTATGCCAAAATTTTGATTGCCTGAAAGATTAATATCACTGCAAGAGGTTTATACCGGTTTCTACAGTAAAAATCCTTTTTTTTGTATCATTGCTAATAAGGGAGCTGGAGAGATTTAAAAAATAATTAACAGACAGGATAAACTCGTCTCCATTTTCGTAACAGAGTGAAGGCCATCTCTCACAGCAACATCGCCTACGTAAGCAATTAATACTTTGTTTCATCTCTGTTTTCCTCCTTTTTGATTGGAATTTATTTCCCCCTTACTTATTCATTTTTGTTTCTGAAAAATCGCTTCATATCATTTACTAAGGATTATACAAATACTTGTATGTATAATACTGACATCAAACAAGTGGCGATTTTTTTTTCTATTTCAACTACTGTATTACATTGATGATTAATTTGTTTTCAGCGCCGAGAATAGCATTTTTTTTAAATGGAGGGAACTGCGGATCATCTTATGTGCAAAAAACATATGCTGTAGTAAGTGTAGATGGTATGTTTTATTATAGTAAAAGAAAAAGTTACGCATATTCCCAAGTGCTTCCTACTCCACACACTCTAAATTTGACAACAGCCTATACGCAAGTGTAATATCAGTCAAAATACTCAGACCAAACGAAATCCCATATACAACCAGGTATCCAATAACACTCTCCCTCCATCACACCATCCACCAAACATTTGTCGTCACACCCTTAAAAAAAACACCCCGTGATTTGGTCCTCCCCATAAAAAGTACCCATCAACATTCCGTCACTCCAGCACAAAATGAGCAACCCTTATAATTCACATCCCTGCAGCACCCCATGTCTGATGAACACATTTGTGCACATGAGGCCAGCGACCTGCAAGCTCCACTGTGGTTTTCCCATTAAGGATGCAAACCTGAGAATGGGCCAGAGCGTAGGTAGTTATTGCCAATTTGGGGCCTTGCAACTACAACGTCATCCAGATTCGCGGCCTAAAAGCGTGGGTGGCTCCGACTGCTCAAAACTCAGAACCGGGCTTCCCAAAAGGCCAGAGGGGCCTTGGGTTGTCCCCACTCCCCCGGATACCTGGTGCCCGGAGAAATTAGGCGTGAAGGAGACAGGACGATGTGGGAACTAGGAATGACTGCATTGGATAGGGTGTAGGGTTGGGAGTCGAGGTGATTATGCTGCAATTTCCGGCACATCCATCCATCATTGTGGAGCAAAACTGCCTACCTGATCAATGTCGTGGAAAATGCTGGGGAACAGGATTGAAAAGGCTGAGGGAGAGGTAGAGGGGAATGGAGGAGGGGCACTGCACTGCACCCATGCCCGCCCCTTCACTTCACGTTTCTCATCCGTTACGTGCCTAGGGATTATCTTTTATGGAACTAATGCGATTTGGAGGTTTTCGCAAAATGGAGCGAGGATACAGGAAGGATGCAGGGTTCAATCGCACGGACACCTTTTTTTTGGGGGGGGGGGGGGGGGNGGAAATATGACAATGCGTGTTAAACAGGGCAGAATTTATCGTGGACATGCAAGTCCCATTTTGGCAGTTTTGAGTTACTTACACCACTAAGCAGCGTTTTACTGCTCTATCGCCTGATGAAATTCATTTAATCAATTCAATTCAATTCAATTCAATTTGCTTTATTTTCCTTGATGCCAAATCCATTTAATCTTAAACATTCATAATGAGCTAGGAAGTCATGATTTTCTGTGTTCACTAGCATGTAAACAAGTACAAGGTCAAATCTTTAGGCTGAATTATCTCGAAACTTGTTTTTTGGACTTACGTTAGTGCAATTTTTCCTGTATGCCAACAGAACACGTAAAAAATTAGAGTACGTTGCATGTAGTGTAGTCCATATCAATTCAACATGTATAAAAAAGCCACAAATTAAATGAACAAGTTACCTATTGATAACATATTTGCCAATAATACGTAATAATAGCGATAAAGGTTCATTTTTTTTCAATATGGGGTATATCACATCCCTGTCATTTCATTTTTAGGCCAATATTGTTATTTTCCTTTTTAGTATAAAAATAGTTAATTTAGTTGAAATCACATTTTGTGTATCTGCTTTTTTGCTCAGAAGGTTCAAAATGCATTTGTTATCGCTTAGCGGTACTTCAGAGCCATATAAGGCTTGAAATACATAAATTTATAATGAAGTTAGTTGTGGCATTAGCGGCCATGTACTGCGGACTTATTTCCCTACTTGCTACTGCTAAAATGGAAGCTTGCAGAAGAATATTCAAGCTCGTACTCTTTTAAATAATTAAGTCGGATCCTAAGTGCCCCAGAATTCTTCTGGGAATACAGTAATTTCCAAAAATTCTCCTCGGTGTAGGCCGCCTGAAGCCCAAAATTTCGTGAGTAATTTATGTGAGTTATTACCCGATCGGAAAACATCCTTTAATATTTTCACGAGAAACGTTCAAGATTGAGAGCTGGGAAAAAAGCAGCAGGTAAAATTCAGACGCGTTTCGTCCAAAGAGAGCCTCAGGCAAATACGAATTGAAAACTGGCTTGATTCAGAGCTTTAATGGCCGGCAGAGCAACACGCAATTTTCATAAGTGCGAAGGGGGGTTGGATGCATAGGAAGCACGTCCATTTGCAGATTAGAGGCCATTTCGATATCACATGACTGACTTTTCCTGAGTAAAGAAGCCTGTAGGTGGTGCCTCTCATTCACCCGACGCATCAACTCTAACGGGTTGTCACATTTGCTTCCAATGCAATCAACTTTGGGATCCCAAAAAAAAACTAACCTGGTTTTTCATTATATCAAGATGGCACCTTGATTTTAAAGGCCCATTATAATTATTAAAAGACGTGGGTCATCACAGCAGATTCGTCCAAAAAATAAAACGCGTTGGGGCTAAAATCACTGCTATTTAGTAGCTGATGAATAGGGCTGCCAAAAGCTAAATGAAATGTCCAGTATAAGGAAGGGGCGTAACTATTGGTCGACGTAACACGAGTGAAGCTAATTATCACGACAGCTCTAGGCAGCACTTGAAACAACACTCCGATTGAGTGTGAGGTCAAGGTGGGACAGTGAACCCCATCCTGTTTCCCCTCGCGGCGACTATGGAATAATGAGACTCTGTGACGCTATTATCCTCGCGCGTAAATTAACAATGCATAGCTATAAAGTTAGGAGTGCAGCAGGAGAGTATGCATATAAAGAAACACAAAGTTAGGGGCTATTGCATCTTTCAGGGGCTGCTCAAAATTGCAAACTGGGCACAAATTGTAAGAGTGTCTCCCTCGGGGCGTTTGGGGGATGAGCAGGGGCTAGGTGTAGCATTCATCAGTTAGGATAACTGCAATGGACCACATAAAACATGTACCTGTCATTTGGTGGCAACGCAATTTGTTTCTGCGCACAAAATGTGCCAGGTAATCACAGGAAGGGCTGCAATGATAAGTCATTTGAGTCATTTGGCTCTTCCATAACATGTAGATTTCATTAAAATAAATATATAATAAAATGTAGATTCAGTTACTAACAGTATCTGCATACTTATAATTTGCTATGAAATAATTGATGGCCCTTCAAAGTGTAATAAATATAATTCTACTGTGTGGTTGTACTAATATTGTTTGTGCATAATTAAGAGGCTGAGTGCATTATGCGGTGTTAATGTAATATGCTTAATTATCAGCATGAATACCAAAATGAAAACTACTTGTGGCGCATAACACAGTTCTTTACAAAAAAACTGCGAAAGTTATTCTAGCAATTTCTTGGCGCGATGTAATGCAGGTGTAGCAGCCTATAATTTGATTTATGTCAACAACAGGTTTTCAATGCATACAATGCTCTGCTTTATGCTGCCAGATATTGCAAAAATCGGACCTCTGATAATGAAAACTCAGCCATTATCACCGCGGACTATGGTCATAACGGTGTGTAATGACATAATTGTTAACTAATACAGACCCAATTTCATCTTTTCATGATGTTTGTCCCTGTCATAAACGGATATAAACCGGTTCGATATAGCGGCATAAATTCCCTACTGTACTGCTTTCAACAGCCAAGGCCACAAGGTATACTGTACAGAATGCACACCGGTAAGCATGTATAAATCTATACACTTATTGACGTCACTGGCACTCCCAACGTGACGTCAAACAATGTATAGCAAAAAATGTGGATAGCGGCGAAATTAAACGACAACTGCAACGCTAATAACATTTCTTGCTCTCTTTTTTTGGATACATAATCATATCGATAGGTGACTTGTAACTTAGCCGAATCACATTTCGACGACTGCCATTTCGCCGAATTGCATTTACAGAAAAAACAAACATGCGCCATGTAATAAATTACATGCCCATTAACACCAAGTCTCTGATGTAAATCAGCATGTTAGTGCAACCTAAGGAATGCAATTCGGCGAAACGCAAGTGGAGGAAACTGGAGGACACGCATCGATAAACCCCCTTTGATATCCATTGTGGCATGGCGAGAAGGTGTTTGAAGACTCCCCACGAAAATGCGCATCATGAAAAACGAGGGGGTGGGGGGGGGTGGTGGTGTAGATTTTCACTTAAATGGTCTCTTTCCTCTCGTGTCTGGTCCCTCTCAATCGAAAAAGAGAAGTCTGTAAGTGGATTCCTAAAGCGACACTTGTTTGCCTTACGAGACATTCCGGTAACGATCGCAGACCTCGAACCGGATTAGGACCATCAGAAGCCCTGGGCATATAACCAGTCCTGTTTTTGCACTATTTTTTTCTATATGTTCAGCACCCACACTCATTTCTTTCGAACAAACTGGTACAAAGGCGAAGTGAATCAGATCTTCTGCAGTGTATCTATTTCGGTTCTCCAGATTACTTCTATGATCAACCAGGCTTTTTCCTCTCCCCGGTTCTATTCATCCTTATATGCCCAAAAACTAGTATGAATTGACCGCAGGTTCCTTTCATCATGAAAGTTCCTTCCCAAAAGTTTTGGACTGTCCGGGTCCAAAATTCGTAATTAAATTCAACTTGTGTTGCGGTTACCTTCAATGCCACACCTACTATACTAAGTCTAGTTTTGATGTAGGTGTGGCTACATGTGTCACGCCAACAGGCAGACTGCAAATTGATGTCGGGCATGGAAACCCGGCATCAATATGCGGGCTTGCTCTCAATAAGTCGAAGGTGGGCGGAATTGATACTTGGGAGACGCCATTAATCACTAGGGTGTAAATGATGTACCATTTTTCATCCATGTTTGCTTTCACCTGTAGTAGGTTATCTCTTTACGTCGTTTAACTTTACCTGTCGCATATTTATACGTCGTCATTTAACAAAACGGTTTTTTTTTCGTCGCGACACACAATAATGATGTGACTTTTCGTCGAATTATTTACATCGTTAGTCGTAAGAGGTGCAAGGTTCGTATTGCCAGCAAGGCAGCAACGATATTGATTCGTGCCCAAAACCGACCTTTCCAGGTGCCAAACCCTGAACCTGAAAACCATTCAGAAAATTTTTGACTGGACAAATCCCCAGGTGTGAACGGGTTACAACAAATGACCGCTAATTCCGGCTATGGCGTACAATGTCCCCTTTTTTTCAACAGCTTCTCTTACCTACACACACGCTACGTGTACTACTGTGACCAAAAAAAAAAAAAAACAAGCAGCTCAGGTGAGGCAGACGTGAAAGAGGCGATCGATCCGGCGCACCGCTTTTGCCCACTGTGTTGCCAAGTTGCCCCTTTTCCAGAGTTTTTTTTTTCAGGACTCACCTGTGCTGTTTCCTACATCAGGTGTGATTATTGGGTGGCCTTCTCAACTTACAGTTGGGTAAACATATACCCACGCTGTCGTTGTTTCCAAGAACTAAGGGGCGAGAGGAGATATTTTTGAGGCTTCCAATCTTGTGAAGGTGAAAAATGAGGTAAATAAATCGGGCGGTACAGTACAAAACTGCGCAGTTTTATGATAGGATAGCAAGGTATGGTCTGGACATGTAGGCGGTTGGGAAATGCCAGTGCATGTCATGTCACACTGCTTTCGACTAATGTTACGTAACTTGGTGAATATTTCAACTCCATGTTTGCTCTTAACAAACGTCATTTTTTTTCATCCTGCCCTTGATATAACCAAATACATTACGAAGTGCACTGTAATAATATATGAACTCAAAGTGGGTCCAAAAACCTGTTAATTCATACTTTGGTTTGATTACTCATCATCGCCCACTACCTGCTTTTAATGCGACAGCATACGATTTCCGCGGTTGAAAACTGCGCTCCATCTCTATTGCAACCTAAATATGAAATGAATCGACACTAATTAAGCCTATTTGCCTGACGGACAATTTTCCGCTCAATTTGCGATTTCTGAGGGCTTCCCGAATCATGCATCTCCCTTTAAAAGCAAGGGAGCCGATCGTCGCAAGAGAGTTCCCGTAAAGGTAGCACTAAGTGAGTAATTTTCTACTCTAGACCAATAACATGGTGCACAAGCGGTGGTGATTGCCACCGCGCTGCATAATGAACAGGCATCGCTGTCGCGTTAGCCCCTTTACAAACCGTCACCAGATTGACAGTGCATATATTTCATCTCCGCATCAGCAGTAGCGGATGGCAGGATGGGCTGACCTATGTTGTTTCAATCTTGTAGAAGACTAATGTATCTGCCAGAATGTACCAAAAGGTCAAGAGAGAGTCAACGATCCCATTTAGGAAATTGCAATCGGGTTAATTTTGTCTTATTATTGTGGGTGTTTTATTGCCAAGTTGTGTGGTAAAAAATTGGGGAACACAAAAGAATTTTTCTGAATTGAGTGAAGATTCTTGGATAAGCCATACTTTACATGCTTCTGAACTGCTGCAGAACTAACGTAAGTTCATAACTGATTTAACACTGATAACAGTTGCTCATCCAGCAAGTCCACCTCCCTTGCCTGGGTGGTTGGGATATCCCAGAAGGAATTGCAGCTACACAGTTGTAAAGCAATGTAAATGGAATACATACAGTAAGGGTATGTTCTGATATTACTATAGAATATTGTTAATAATGCATTGCTTAATATGCGTCCAGTAGTGGATTAGCCGAATTATTACAGTAGGTGCCAGATGCGCTTCCTAAATTGTGCAAATTGCCACGTGGAAAAGTGATTAGATATGTTTAATACAGAACTGCCATATTAGTACATTTTGGGCCACTCATTATTTAAAATAACGTAGTGAGACCTGTACAGGTGTCGTATTCTAACTTATGTAGGACCCTTAAAAATTGCTGACATTAAGGTTTGTCCTCCTTTCTCCGCACGTGATGCAATATAGCTCTTAATTGTATACCCAAAGTGACCCGTGCCCCGATGCTATACGGTGGTCGAGTGACACGCAAGCCCCAAATTAAGTAATCGCTGTCACAATGGAAACTAATTTCCCCTACTTCATTGATGAGGGACTAAGAATGGAAAAAGCCAAACGAGCCCAAGGTGTAAAATTGAACCTTCACCAAATTTCAAAATTAAACGAAAATGACCACAAAAGAGACCAGTCCAAGATTACAGACAGTGCAAGTCCTCCATGTACCGGCGGTACATACCTCTCATCATTAATCACTGGCCCAGCATTAATTTTTGAGCCGAGTCATAAAAGAATAACGTCACCCAAATGTTTTCAACTCCGTTCGGAGAACTGTAGAAAACGCCCCATATGGACAGTTTGGTCTAATAATCACGGCACGAATCACCAGGGAGCACTTACAATCCGGTGTGGATTGCATCCATTTTTTGAGGGTGAATTATAGTTGTATGGTCATGGCTTTTCCGCACGCGTAGCTATTCGATTCCGCGTCGACAATTCAATGATTTTTATTTGTTCAGCTTTTTCGACTGGCATATATGTAACATCCGCTGCATTTGATGTCAACACTTGTTATTGACAATGTTGAAAAATATTCTGACTGGTATCGCGGCCTACCGGCAAAAATAACCAGTTTGCATTACAGGCGCGAAACTCGCATCAACAACTGCGGCAATCCCCGCTGCGAACTTGTTGATTCCCGGCTGAAAGGGCGTGGGAGGTATCGCTGGTACAGGGCATGCATAACACAGTAACCAAGACCAAATCCGGCTCTTCACACATTAGCCTGTTACATGCAAATCCGACATAATCTTTAAGACAAAAAAGGGTGGAAAAAAATACTCTGAGCTTGTAAATGAGCCTGGTTTAAGTATGGTGAAACATCTGACGCGGAGTGGCGCAGTAGCCAAGTTGGATGCTAAACATACAGCCTTGATGTTCCATATCATATTTGCATACGCGGAATGTGTTAGCAGCTTGTCTGGTTTAGAAGTGGGGTAAAAATATATACTGGCTGGTCAATTGACTAGCATTGGAAGTGTGGCAGCAATGCAGGATTGGAGAAGCATTTGAGGTATCTGCCACCTGTTTTCCTTCCGGATCACCTCGAAGGAAAGAGATGAGCTGAAAACAAATGCGACTTTGGCTGGCCACTGGTGGCCAACCATTGAGATTGCTTTTCCCAGGCTTCACCAACCTACTGTTTGGACAGACCTCAAGGGAAAACAAGCAGAAGTCCAATCAAGGTGTCCCTTACGTCAATGGAGGCTAGCCCTAATTGTCGGCAAACTTGGCCTTCACATGACGAAAAGTGCAAGTCCTACGCGCTCATTACAGAGTTTACACTGAATTTAATTCTGGTAATGTTTTCTCAAAGTACTGCATTGCTGCGATGTTGCTTATATTATCATGAACGGAAATGCGTAGGTTATAATGTGTAAAAATTTTTGGCCAGATATATACAGTGTGCGTTGCGTAATCAGAGTCGTCTGGTTTTAATCACAGAAAGAGCTATATTGATTATTTTATGAATCAAAGGTACATTTAGTCTGGCGACAGACGCCTACGCTGTTTGTGTTAGTCTTTTGGAATGTTTTACAAGGTGAACGTGAATTTCCGCCTGCTCACTTGCATAAATGGATTACCCGCTGCCAGTTCCAGTAGGTTCTCTCTGAAAAGTTAATGGTTAACTAACAGTACCTTTCTATTGACCAACTATTAGTTTAGTTTTACAGGGCGGAATCAATACTGATGTATGCATTATTGAGTGCCGTATCCAAATACACATTTAATGTAATCCAGCTTACTGCTGGGACTGTATATGCCAGCTGATATCTGTGGCAATCTGCATCACGTTTTTCATTAGGTGCGTAGGTTGAATGCTGAGTGTTAGCCAAATATAGAGGCAAATAATTCATGGAACTAGGATATAGCATATGCGTCTTATGCGAATAAGATATTTTTAAAATAACCAATTATAAAACTCAGTCACCTGCGAAGTAGGCGGCATAATTTATTCGTAACGTTAACTATAGATGTAGCTACTGAGAATTTACTGAACCGCCATAACGAGACGAGCCTTTTTAAAATTACGTTACATCACATCGGACCAATCTATTTCCGTTTTAAAGGGATGTTGATGCGTCATAGAGTGCAAGGGAAGGGGAAGATGCAGTGGGTGGTTAACATGGATGTCATTCACGTGCCGGCGTCTCATCAAAATATGATGTAATGCAGTGCAGATTTACTATGACATCTCATTTCAGTTACCTAAAATTACACCTCCATAAAGCTCCCCAAATTATTTACTTTTCCATTTCAAATACATTTTAATGGCTAAATGAGTAAGTGCAATTAGAGCATTGGCGAATTAGGTGTAGGCGAAATCAACCTATACGATGACCGTGACCATGGGAAGAATAGTGGGTAGTACGTAGGTAGCATGAACAAGACTCCTGGGATCCGTTACCTGTGCTATACTAATTTAAAGCCACGGAACGCTTACACCACAATCCAAGCAGGACTCTCTACGCGTCTGCATCTTTGATGACCATAAATATAACAACAGGAGGTTATAGTCGAACCCGAGACTCACCAAGGTGAAGTGTGACGCTTTACCCTGACTGCATCTCTCCCAAAGATTAAATTATGCACACTTCAGCAAATAAACCTAAGTGTTGCTCATTTCCACTGATTGCAGTTCAATTTATGACGCTCTGCTGAATTGCCGCTTGTAACGAGCAGCAGCAGCACTGGTATATAAATAACTAGGATGAAAGTTTTTTAAGTGCCCATCAGCACACTGCGCAACTTTTCAAGTTTGAATTGCCACTTGAATTATGCTCGGTTGCGTATCACCTTATTTTGTGCTATCAAATAACCTCATGATGTTTATGTTGTTGTTAGTGGATCTCTTTTCACCAATGCAATGGCTACGTTTGAAATTAGATCACTCTTGCAGAAAGTTATGCGTAGTATGTGGTGTTTATAACCCGGAGGCAGAGTGTAAGCACACAAATGTTGAAGGGCGGCAGATGTTGCCTCGGTGTTCCAGAGCAGGATACGGTGACGTTAATCTGAGACACTGTCCACCCTTCTTTATTTAATTGTCATATTCTACTAAGGTATCAACGTCCAAGGTTGAGCTTAAAATTAATTACAGTGATGTCAGTTGTAAGCTCCGCTTTCAACACCTGACGGAAGATTAGCCTGAAAAGCTTTAAATAATCCGCTGAAATGTAGTATTTTGTATCAGAATTACAATTTATGTAACTTACATTAATAATTTCACTCACGATGAAAGTTTATATGATGCTGCTTATGCGTTTCGGTTCAGATATCAAAAGCACTTGTTTCTAATGTAGAAAGTTTTTTTTACATGTAGAGCCCACTGTGCATCTCTCAAGGGAAACTGAAGAGCAGGTTTCGTGAATGCAGCTGGAAGTGACCTGAAATATTCAAATGTAAGCTAATGCATCATCGTTTCAAATCTACGCATATTATACGCACAGTGTGTTGCGTAATATCCTCTAAGTTTATCCTCCTGAGACCCCTGGTACAGTATACTGCACCTTTGTTTTTTTTCCAGCACCTTCTGACTAACTCAAACGCGTAAAAAAACAAAAGCAAAGGTACAGTATACGGTACCAGGGGTCTCAGGAGGATAAAACATATTTTGTGTATAAAACATATTGAAGTGTTCATTGGTGTTCTAGATTAGTAATAATGATAATCACTATACCTGACATTCAAATTAATTAAACACGACGCGTTTAAATGACCCTGAAAAGTACAAAACAATATTCATAAGCTATTCTTATTTACGTAAAGCAGCTTTATTACGATAATCGCACCCTTGCATCAACTCAACTGAAAATTTCCGACATTTCACAAATAGCCAATTTCAAAAGCAACTCAGCACAAGCAATCAATAACGGAGCGACTGAGATCCAACACAAACGGAACACGCTTCTAAGTTCTTTTAAGCATCAGGCAAAAACTTGGGTCGGTGTCAAGTGTAAGTATGCAATCCCCCGAGTATATTTTTATGTGCTTGGGGCGTGCCTGGCCTCGTAAATTGGGGGGAAGAAACCCGATGGAGCTCCATGCTTATGAATGCACGCGAACTGCACTGCCCCTCTCTCTAATTACCCTTTATACTTGTTGCCAGGTGGACTATTTTCCTTGCAAACTTCACTTTGAGGCACATGAAGGTGTAATTCCCAGGTCACCACCAGTACCTGAATAATTCAACTGGAAAGTTCGTTCTAGTGCAGCACAGAGTGTCGCCAGGGCCTATAGGAAGGTACAAAAGTAGAGCTCTAATGACACTGCTGACTCAGTGAAACGTGCGCTTTGACCACACATGTAAGAAATTGAATGAATTCATTAATACAGTGCTAATGTTGATGTTAATTATTATGAAACATCGTGAAGAGTTGAATCAGGTAGGAGAACCTTATTTTAATATGATTTACTGAACAGTTGCAAAATGGTGGCAATTTTTCTGGCCTATAAATACATCCTCAGAGAGCATGACTACAGCGGCCTATATATGTTAAATATATCAACCTTATTATATACGGGAATTTGTTAGCATACTGCACATCAAGGGAATCCCGAAAGAGAGACTTGAATGATGAGTATGTCGACAGGTTGTTTCAGAACTCGAAATGAGTCATGAATTTAGAATGAAGTAGTTTGTTACTGCACAAGGAGGGTTTCAAAAGGCACCGTGTCTCTCTTAAGCAATAGCTCTACCTGGGCCTTGAATACCTACATATATTCATGTATATGTTGATATAACATAATGAAAATATACTTGAATGTGCAGTACTTGTAGGCCTACCTTAAGTGCATTCATAATTATCATAATAATTATATTCATAAGTTATTTTTAGAAATACATCATACCGAGTCCTTTATTGTCGCATTATAAACAGCAGGTATAGAAACGTGAATTACGGAGTTGTTCCTTGAATAAAGCAGCATAATGTCAAGTTGCAGCATTGGCAATGTTTATCACAGCAGCAAGTTGAGTCGTAGTTGCCACTCAACTGGCGTTAATGCTGACAATCTATGAGCCTGCCCTCATCTGTCATTCATTATGTTACCACGCTTGTAACTGGGAGCGCTTTAATCCGGTATGTCCTAGAACGAAAAACCTATTTGCCTTATCCCCACAGCTATTTATGCCATGTTATCACACCAGGATTGCCCTGCTATAGTACACCATCCTGATATAGGGCCCATGGCGCTCACATGCATTTTTTTTGGCTGTTTTAAAACCATGACCCACTATTCGCAAATCCCCAGCTTGATTATTCTAATCACCCAAACGTGGAATTCGGTAGAAGTAAACACAAGGCCAGGGATGAAGCATGTCTTATGACTTAATTGCCGTTGGAATTAGTTAAGGCCGTCCTTGAAAATTAGGCTAAAGCAGGTAGACTACAAAAAAAAATCAAGGATGAAACGATAAGGCCACGTTCTGAATATCACTCATTTCGTTGAAAAGAGTATGGTATGAAAAGCGGCCACTCGGGCCTCGGCTCCAGCTAAATTTGGGTATGTCGGTCGGATTATCGTCGCCATTAATAACGTCCCGAGAAGGATTACTGCCAGTGTCGTGCTGCTCTGCCAGGATTGGTCTTTGTTCTCACTAGAAGAACCCTGCCGAGATTTTCCACAGAGTTTATACCTGCACTAAAGTGAGACCCCGGCAGGCCAACTGTCATCAGGCCCACACTTGAGCTATATCTTGTGGACTTAATGACCCCTGTTACGTGTGAGGATGTTCAAAACTTATTAACACTGTGAGCAACTAGGGAGTAAGGAATAGTTATCTCCAAAGTTGGCTCACGTTTCGCAAGATTCTGGGTTGCAAGTTGACCGCCTTTTAGAACAATGTTATTGGTGTTGGAAGTGTGTATGGGCACAGATTGCATAGGAGTTGACCATGAACAAAAATATTGGGGATGTCTAATATTTCTTAGGTCAGATGGCAAGGTGAAGTTACCAAAGCGTACTCTATACCGTATGCATTTGCATTATTTTGTGTAGCTGTTCATGTACTGTATATCAGCCTATTCTCTTTAATTCTGACAACACCAGTACTGTTTTTTGTCAGGTAGAATTATTCGTATCAAGTTTTTGCAATCTGTGTATGTTTTAATGAAAGGCACATAAGCGCATTGAAGGATGTTCTGTATTGCAGTAGAACACTGGTCGGTGATTTCTGTAAGCTGACGGGGCACTTTTCATAAGCTATCAAAGTAATGGGGAAGTAGCCTTCATTTTGGAAACTACATAATAAATTCGCCCATATTTTTTGGATTTTTTTGGCATATTCCGTTTTAAGATATCAGTTCCCG